>PVKA01015775.1:0-32916 GCA_004027165.1 Ctenomys sociabilis
TTTTTTTTTTTTTTTTTTTTTTTTTTTTTTTTTTTTTTTTTTTGAGACAGGGTCTCACTATGCAGTTCAGGCTGGCCTTAAGCTCACTTTGTAGCTCAGGCTGGTCTCGAACTCACAACAATCCTCCTGCCTCAGCCTCCCCAGTGCTGGGATTACAGGCATACACCACCACGCCCGGCCACCGTAGCTACATATTGTATACATCAAACATTTGGATGCCTACAAGTGTCTGCACATCAATTTTTAATTTCCTTCAACATTTTCATATCATATTTCATGCTTTGTACTTCTTTGTTATGATCCATGGAACTCTGTGTTGCTATCATTACGTGACAGAGTGATAGGAGATAAAAATGATTATGATAGATAACATGCTTATTTGATAGGCAGACCAGGAATCAAAGTTTTGTCCCTGTGTTCCATCCTTTCTCTTAGTTCAGGGAACAAGATAAATCAACTGCAACCTAAAGCAACAGAATTTTATCCTGAAGGCTGAACCTCACAATACAATAGGCAGTAAGTTATGTAGTTAATCATTAAATTGTTGTATTCCATTTTACAAAAGGATAGCTGGTATTGCACCTAAGGCAGTTACATCAATTCTGGACCCATATTCCTAATTCCCAAATGCTCTTATTATGCAGTCGCATAATGAACTACTGAAATATTTCTTCTACTTGTTGGAGTTTCTATAGTATTTACTATGGCTGAAATTAAGGAGTAAAGAATTAATATTTGCAGTCTAGTAAACACAAGAGATTCAATCTCTCTAAGTATGGCTTGCTTTTAAAAATGTGCCATAAAGTAATTCCTTTGTTAAGTGACATTTCTCAATTGTTAGGCAAAATGAGAAATTAAAGTCTGGTTATTTGGCCTTTTTATATAATACTCATTTAGATTTTAAGTCCCCATGATAGATTTCTTTTTAGCATTTTTTCATTATCTTTTTTTCATGGTCATTCTTCATTCCGTTTTCAATCTATATGGCAGTACTTTTAGCTAAAGTAATTTAAATTAAATTTTCACACAAAATCTCTTGATTATGTATTTGAAAATTGCTATCAACTCACTTAATTATGATCAAGATATTTTCTATCCATTCCATTCTTTCTTCCACTAATTTAGTGAGCTTATCAAAAAGCAATTGAGTTTGTCTAGCCCAATGTGTTCTTTATAAATTTAGCATGGCCCCAGAGAATGTAGTCTGCTATTTATTAGCAATGCAGGCAGCAGAAACAGAGGCATCTTTTTGTTTCTTATTACATTATTTTTTTCTTATCCACACTCCTTCAGGGGGTTATTGCAGAGGCTGGCTGATTCCTAGTTTGAAGGAGGAATTCACAGTCTGATCTCCATAAAGGGTTAGGACCCCTGAGGCAAGGGGCAAGTCTCTTCAAACTCACACAGAGATCTCAATTTTTGAAATTGGGTAGATTTACAAAGGACTGTATTCCTGCGGTGAAATCAAGAACCTTGAAGTGAGGTGGATGTGGTATGTGAGGCCCTACACGCTGGTCAGAGCCCAGGCTCACAGTCGGTGTTGGGAGAACTCTAGAGGCCCAGAAAGGTCCTGCCATCTGCCACACATTTCATGTATTAACCTTTAATTGGTTTCATCAAAGTATTTCAATTTGGTAAAGAAATGAGAAATTCTCTTCTATGTTTTTATTGAAAAAACAAAGGACATAAATAATTGCCAGCATAAAGCATTTTGAAAATCCTGGTAAAAAATGGATTTAAATGTAGATTAAATGAAATAGTTAACATGAAAGCAGCTTCAAAATCTAAATGCTACTTCTCTAAAGGTATTATTTTTTTTAAAAAACGCAAAACTTGAAGGTCTGCCATATCATAGGAAAAAGAAACCTTGTTTAAAACATCAAATACAAAGATGTAAAGTTAAAGTTTAATGTTAACTTTACCTGTCTGCTTCTTGTACTATGGATAACCACTAGAAGACAAATAGTAAAAAGTATTAATTATTGGAACTATCCTGTAAATCAGCTTTTAAAAATGATAGGTATATAGCTACATTCTCTTAATTCAATGAATAGACAGATCTGCTCCAATAGTGTTTGTAAATAGAATAGCATGTCTGCACCTTGTACAATAAATAACCACTAAGAAAACAATATCCAATGCATTAATTATTGAATCAGGCCTACTAATTTGATTTGAAACTGTCTCATTGCTATTTGTTCTTCAATAAAATTATGGAAAAAATTAAAAAATTAAAATAAATATTAACTTTATTTATTTTTGTATTTTAGAAAAGGATCTACAGGGTGTTCAGGGTCTCACTACTAGATTGGACTCAGTTATCTGCCTGTTTACAGCCTCCCAACAGCTGGAATTATAGGCACGCACCACCATGCCCAGTCTCATTTGCCATCCCAGAAGTCCCAGAGGGCAGGGCTGGCATGGCAGGCCCAGGGATGGAACCCCAGCCCCTACACCTGCTTTCAGGTGCTTTAATCTGCTGACCTATTTGGTCAAAATATTAACTTTAAATTTAGGACTATGCATTTTAAGTATTATCTATTGTATCATATGTAGGTAACAGACAATGACCTTACTTCCCTTCCTGCTTTGAAAATATGTTTATAAGAAATCCTGAAACAAGCGACTGAGGGTGTGACCTACCTGGCAGTAATGCACAACACCTCGAGTGCCTGTTATTGGTCAGAACCTAATCAAATGTCCTGAATGAAATTTCACTTGTGGATATAACATATATTTTTCTTAGCCTGAAAAATAGAAGATGAACCATTTTCCCCAGAGTCTATGAATATCTTGAAATAAACTTATGTGACATATCCTTGTGAGATCTAGTGCATGGTCTCTGCATGACACAAACTGTAGAACAACTACAGAATCACAGGATACTGGACTCACAATATTCTATAATCTAGACAAGATGTTGACATTTTACAAACTGGAGCTGCATGTCTCTGCTCATGACTTCAGAGATAGAATAATAATTAGTTAATGTCAGAGAGATTTTAAAAATGCAGAAAAAGTATATTAAGCTCCTGTGACTAAAAGATATGTTTTCTTTCTAAAATAAGCCATAATTATATACACAGGAAAAGTAGATAACCTGAAAAGTTTAAATTTTGTATCTGAGATTTCAAGTGTTTGGATCACCACGGATAAAACTAAGAGCTCATATTGATATAACAAAGAAGACTTAACTCCATAATTTCTTTCTAATAGTTTATACTCTATAGAGGCATATGCTTTTCCTTGTGGGCACTTATAAGAGTATGGAATATACCACATAGTTCTTACTTTTTAAAATGATATATGTCTCATTTGTAAATTTGTGTATGAATATATTCACACACAAAAGCTGTTTGTGAAATTTCTTTAAACAGTGATATAAAATTAAGTTCTAAATAAAAGGATAGATTTCATGTTTACATTCCTAATTTGTACAGTGGAAAATATAATACTGTTAAGACCTCAGTTCTACTCAAAGGGATGTATAGATAAAGTACAATTACTATTAGAATGCAAGCAAACTCTGCTTAAGCAGAGGCAGGGATGGGGTTATATCCCTGGTCCTCCATGCCAGGCCCAACCCCAGGGCACGCTGAGCTGGTGAATGAGACTGGACATGGTAGCACAAGCCTGTAATCCCAGAATTTGGGAGGCTGAAAAGAGGAGGATCACTCTGAGTTCAATCTGTGTAGTAAAACCCTCTAGACCCTGTAATAAATACAAAAACAATGCAAGCAAACAGATTTTGGCAAGACAAATTACAGAGACAAAAATGAAGACTTGAAGTGATTAATATGGCATTAAGTTAAAACTAGATAGGGCTGGCAAGATAGCTCAGTGGTCTAAAGTGCGGTTCGTTCCCCAGCATGACATGCCATGCCAGCCCCTCCCACCATCACGGGCTGAGCTGACCTCCCCCCCTTCGCAAAAAAAAAAAAAATCCTTGATGTGTAGCGAGACACTGTAATAAATAAATGAATTTAAAAAAAAAGTTAAAACTAGATAGGTCAGTATGGAATCTTCTACAGGTTAATGTGGACTCAGACAAATACACATAAAATGTGTATACATAGGTATATATGCACGGTAATATGCATAGACATATATATATATGCATAGATGAGAATGCATTTATATTTGCTGACTAAGAAAAGCAAGCTTGAAGAAATGATATCTTAATAGAAAAGGATGTACCTAGTACATATATGTTGCTTTTAACACTACTTCTCAACTTTAGTAACCACTTGGACAAGCTTAGAACTACAGTAGGAAACCTGCAGTCTGAGCTTGAAGTATCTCATTGTACCAGAAAGTTAAGAGTAGCTCAAAACCAAAACAACATAATAAGACAGAAACACAAGACAAAAACTTGTCTAAAAATATAACCAATCATCTCAGGTGATTAAGTGACACAGAGAGGAGGGCTTTGTTTTGACTTATTTATTTATTTATTTATTTATTTATGTAATGTTTAAGGGAAGGCTCCACATGGTGTTCAGGATCTCACTACTAGATCAGACTTGTAGTGGTTCACCTGTTTACAGCCTCTCAAGAGCTGGAATTGCTAGTGTGTGCCGCCACGTCCAGTCTCAATTGTTGTCTCAGCCCTCCATGGGGAGCAAGGCCAGCATGGCAGGCCCTGGGATCAAACCTCTCACCCCTGCATCTGCCTAAGCAGGCACTTTAATCTGCTGAGCTATTTGGCTGGCCCTAAGAGAAATAATTTCTTAAATGGAAAATAAATCTGGTAACAGAGTAAGAAAACCTATATAGAAGAGAAAAAGATAATTGCTGGCAGCACCCCACCATCGAATAGGAGGCAGGTAACTCCCTGTTCACAGCGTTGGATATACCTGCTTTCTTTGAACGAGTGCAGTTAGAGGAAGAGAAAACAGTTAATTGTACAAAGGCAGAGATCTCATTATCAGTCAGGTGTTCAACGTCAGCCTTAATAGTGATGTATCATGATAGTTGATGTGATGTGATAAAAATGACATGTTACATATGTCACCTACTTGCCAGAACACTTCAACCTCACTGATCGTGAGGAAAGTATTGAGGTACCTTAAACGGCTTCCCATAAGGTATTAAATTAAAAATAATTGTGGGCTTTAATTAGTAACTATTTGTCATTGTGGAAAATAATGATAAATTAATCATGAAAAGTACAGCATTCTAATATAGTTTGCTAATAGCAGGGAAAACTTGGTGTGAAGCATGTAAGAACTCTATCATTTTCAAAACTTTTCTGTGGATTACAAAGTATTCTTAAGATATAGTATTAAGGTTATGTATGTGATTCTATAGTCCTCCGCTCTACCAGCTGAGCTAGCGAAGGATGCACAAGATATAGTATTAAAGTTATATGTTATTTTCTTTCATTTTTCTAGATTCCTCATAACATAGCTTACTGAAACCAATTTTATTTTACTTTATTAGATTTTCATTTATTTATTTATTTTAGTACTGGGGATCGAACTTGTGAACTTGTGTTTGCCAGGCACAGAACTATATCTCTGGCCCCTGAAGCCAATTTTAATATCTTCAAGGCATTTCTTGCATTGCTGTTTCTGTGATCTCTCCCAGTTTTTTTCCCTTTATCTCCCTTTTTCTCTCTCTCTCTCTTCCTCTGATTAACTTGGTTTGAAACATACCACTTGCCAGGAAAGAGCTAATTGTAGAACCTAAAATTAGGGCAGTACAAAAATTTGTTCCTTATTCACTTCCCAGTGGTTCTTGGAAGTTCTGTTTAGAGAGAGAGGTGGGAGTATTTAAGAACATAATTAAAAACTAAATGTGCAGCAAGGGCACGGTGTCCAGCAGTGACGTGCTGGAAGGGTTCTTCAGCACCCAGAAAGGCAGGGACTTCTGTTTATCAATTAGAATGGTGGCCAGATGTCTCCGCTCTATCATTCAAGCAGTACTCAAAGCTCTGCCAAGCTTTCCAGAACTAATAAGTAAAATAGTTTAGCCTCTCAATGTTCTTACGTGTACAATAGGATAAGGTGGATATTTATGTATCACAAATGACATGATGTATTCAAAGGGATTATTGTAATACTTTGTAAGAATGTAACACCACTGCCTTTTGAATAACTTGATGTCATTTTCCCCTTTTGTTGTCCTGATATCTACATCTTTTTCTTCTTCTTTCCCTGTATTTAGGACAGAGTCTACAGGGTCTTCAGGGTCTCACTACGTAGATTGGACTCATAGTGATTCTCCTGTTTTCAGCCTCCCAAGTGCTGGAATTACAGAAGTGTGCCACAACGCCCAGTGCCATTGCCTTCTCAGCGTGCCCCGGGGGTGGGGCTGGCGCATTGAACACCAGCCGCTGCTCTCTGCCTAAGTAGGTGCTTTTAGTCTGTTGAGCTGTCAGGCCAGCCCTTGACATCTACATCTTCTTTACCTATTTCTCCTCAAATTTTGTTGTTCCCATCTGAATGTCTGCCTATGGAACCTTGTAACTTGTATCGTATTTTGTGATTTCAACATTCAAAATGAACATATATCATTCTTTAACTTTTAGCATATGACAATATTGAATTCAACATTAACGTTGATTTAGGAGCATCAGTTATAAGTGTTTGGTGGTGCTATCTGACTAGAAGAGGAAATATTGGGTGGAGTCGTCCTCTTAGAGTGTCTGAATGCCCTAGCTCAGAGGTCAAGTACTAGAGAAAGTCTATTGCTGCTGTAAGATTTAGCAAAAATTCTTTACAAGTAGAAACATATTCCTTGCGCACTTTTCATAAAAGTATGCCTTCGCGGTTCTTACATATTCCCATTCCCTTCATGCTTTATTAACTTTTTTCCATAGCTTTTTTATAAGTGAGGTGACTGTACCAAATCCTCAGAAATTTCCCAGGGGAAACAGAGTACAGCCCACTGTATAGCTACTTCTCCAGTTGTTTATTAAAATCTACACATTTTACTGCATCAGTGGTGAAGTTTACAGAACAAAAACACCAAGGCCACTAAGCCACTCAAATATCAAGGCTTTTATTACAGAAAAATTTAAATAGCTTATATTAAAACCAAGGAAAGCACAGTTTCCTATATTTCAGTTTGAATGGCATAAACAGGCATGTGCAGTTGGTGGAGGAAAGATTTTTTTTATACACTGCACGGAGACCACAGTAACTCAGTGAATACACACTAAGAAAGTTTCAAGGTAGATGGATGAATTCAGCAGTGACTTGTGATAAGAAAGAGGTACACAAGACAAATAGCAAGACAGTATTTTTTTGGGGGGGCAGGAACCAGGTATTGTACTCGGGACTTCATGCTTGCCAGGCAAGAGCTTATTCTACTGAACAATCTCCTGGCCCCAGCAAGACAGTTTTAATATTCCATGCAGTTAGTATTATGGTAAAATGATACTATATTGTACATGTACCGTGCACCAAAATGAGATTTCTGACTTTTGTTTTTTATTTTTGGAAGAACTAGGGATTGAAATCAGACCCTTGTGCTTGTCAGGGAAGTGCTTATTCTACCGAACCATCTCCCCAGGCCCAATTTTTGACTTTTGTAATATACTATCTCTACAAGCTAAGACATGTAAAAGAGTAAGTGAAGGGTAAACATGACTTTTCAGTAGTAATTTTCTAATTTCCCACGAATCTATAGTTAACCAAGATAAAACCTGAAAATATGTAAGCATGTATCAGAGAAACAGGTTTAATGTAAGATACACGAATACGTAAGGACTCACAAGGTAGGCTTCCAGTGGCTGCCTGCAGAAGCAGATATGAAAGTGTGCAAAAGGTCCATCTGGTGCTAGAGAATTCAAGGCTCCTGCCAGAGGTCAAAAGTCTGGTGTGCAATCTCATGGCTCTTGTGAGTCCACCTGTGGAGGCACATTGTGCATGACAGTATGGGATTCAGACTCTTGACTGAATGCTGCAAGTTTCTAGCATTTGGAAAAACCTCAAGCACTCTTCTGCACTTGATATCTTAGGTAAATATTCAAAACTTATCCTATAAAGTACGTGTCCTGTATAAAATTGACTTTTGCAAACTATGCCTATAACAATTTCTTTTCATTATATTAATAGTTAAAATGCTTATATATTTTCTGAATTTTTCCAAAGTTGGTTTTTTTCTTATAGAAACTAATTTTATCCTAATATCTGATTTGATTTATCTTACAAATAATCATCTTATTTTCATTTTATTGATCAGCATGTGCTAATAATAGAGTCTGGAAGTGAATGTGGTGCACCAGTGTGCCCATGTTACTTTATCATGATCAAATTATTCTCTCTCTGTTTCTCCCCATACTATAATTTCTTCGTCAAGTAATCTCTAGTCTACCTTTATGTTTGCTTTGAGTATTTTAGCTTCATCATCTGAATCTACAGCATTTTGCTCCTGGGTTTGTTTGATATACTGTAATGTCCTCACTTCCAACTCTTTTGCAGTAAGTGTTAGGATGTTATTCTTTACAGCTCAATAACATTCCACGGCACACATACTTGTGCTCTTGTCCATTCATGCACTGGTGGATGTCTAAGCTCTGTGGTTCCTCAGCTTACCAGTTGTGAGTAAAATTGAAATGAACGTGCATGCTCAGGCTACTCCAGGTGAGCTACTTTTGCTCTTTACTTATCAATCTATAAATGAGCTGCATCAACCATGTAGTAAATGTAATTTTAGTTTTGTGAACCCCAATAATGCCTGTAGGAATTGGCAAAGCAGGAATCGTTTTTCACCTTTCAATATTTACAATTTGTTCATGGACATTTGTGTCCTTTAGGGTTAACAATTCTCTTTAGAAGTAATTTTTGTGTATTAATCACATAACTCTTAAATTTTTCCTAGGAACAATTTCTGTGTATTTCTTTCCTTTTCCTTCTCTCCCTTCATTTTTTTCTTTCTTTCCTTCTCCTCATCTAGTCATCTATGCTTATTTATTTATTTTTCAGTACTGGAGATTGAACTCATGACCTTGCACTTGCTAGGAAAACTCTTATTCTACTAGCTATCACCCTGGCCCTGTGTTTAAAGTTTCACTCTATAAAAGGATATACTAAAATTACTCCTATTTGGGGGTCTGAGGAGATGGTCTGGTAGTCTAAGCATCTGCCTCACAAGCACAAGAGCACAAGGACCTGAATTCAGTCCCTAGTACTGTATGTTGTGTAGTAAGAGCTTGTATAGAAAGAAAATCCTATTTTTGCCTCTACTAGTTTAGTGTTCTTGACTTTTTAAAATTACTTAAGTGTAAGAAAGTCTAACATGAATAAAATTATGATATTTCCTTTTAAAAAGGAGTGCTTTATAAAAACTAAAAACTTAAATTTTCATATATTAGCCAATAAAATTTAAAGTACTATTATAGTACTTGAATTTGAAAACTTCAGCTGCAGTTATAAAAATTAACTGTACCTTATTGCTAATTACAGATTATTGTTGTCACAAGGCTTTAATCCTGAAGAATGAATACAATGACTATAATATTGAGTGAATAAAGTAACAAAACAATAAAGGAATTAAGAATGCTTATGGCCAAGTCAGTTGATCAGTTGTGAACAGTAACAGTACTAACTACACTATTTTAGGAATATGCTGTTTTGTTCTGCTTTAAGAATGAAATGCTTCTGGAGGAAGACTTTATATTGATGGCTTGGTCCCCAACAGCAGCATTCAGAAGTGGGCTATACAGCGGGTGTTGGACATAGGTTCTTCCAAAATCAATGTGGTTCATGTTCACAGTTGAAGGGCTTCACAGCAGAGACACAGGGCAGGAATGGGGGCTTAGCTTGGGGCAGCACGTGCTATCCTGCTGCTTTCTCTCAGTCTGTCGCCCCAACTCTCATGAGACGGGGAACTTTCCCTTCCACCATGTTTCTTGCTTAGAGCCAGCTGACCACTGACTAAGACCTCTTGATTCATAAGAAGATTCATCATTTTCTTCTTTTCATGGTGGATGCCAGGGATTTTCTCTAAGCAATGGAGTTCATCCGCTAGTTAGATTTGTAACAGATTAAAAATTTTACTTCAACAATATAGCACTTTTTATGACTCAATAATGTTTTGTGTTCTGTTCTTTCTCAACATCCATTTCTTTGAGTATTTCAATATATTGTGACATCATTGTTTTTCTAGTTCACAGATGAAGAATCTGAAGTCGAGAGATGTAAAGTAGTGTCTTCAGAACCAAAAAGCTACACCATGTTGGCATTCACTAAAAAGCAAATTAAGCCTTCTAATTTGACATCCATGTTGTTTGCCTCAGTTATTCTGAGGGATTTTGCAAACAAGTACAAATACATTTCTTTGATCGGTGTAAGACCAAACAAATCATTCAACCTTTCACCAGGCAGCACACACTTATCTTTGGGTTACATGAAACTCATGAAGTTATTGTTTGTCCGTTTATTTGAATTCTGGCAGGGTTTTCCGTCAACTGCCATTGCCATTCTGCATGGATGAATGGTTTTCAAAGAATACTGTATATCAACCACACATTCCACTTTAAAGGCTGAGATATTTGACACTCTAATATCTTCAGACCAGATGAAAAACATACTTAATAGCATTGAAAACAGATGTCTCTATTAGATCCTTTGATTAAATCGAAGAAAATGGTACTATTAGGTTTTAAAAATATTAAGCCAACCTATGTATTAAAGAAATCCCACATCATTTCTGTCATATCTATGTTCCATTTTATATTATTATGTTACACAGGTGATGTAAATCCAGTTATTCTGTTAGCAAAATTATTAAAATTGGATGGGCATCATAAAATAATATGATATATATTTATGTCTAGAGGCTAAAATGACATAAAATAACAAATTTTTGTTATATACAAAATAATACTTCCAACATCCACAAATGTTGATTCTGTAAGGAAACCACACATATTTTCAAACACAATATAAAATTTTAGTATCCTTTGTGGAGTTAAAGACACCATAGTGAGAGAGATCATGTAACAATTGGTGAAGTGGAGCCACACAGTGACCGGTATTTCACAGGTCTCACTGTATAGAATTTACATAATTTCCAGAAAATATGCCCTCTAAACACAGCTTGTTATTTTACCTCAAGAAATTTTGAATATAGTCTTTTGAATAATTGTAGTTTTTGAGAAATATCCAAGATGTGATCATCATCTTGGACTTAAATACACAAAGAAAAACAGAAAGAGAAAGAAGGAGGAAGAGCACAGCAAGTTTGTTATTAAATATCATTGGAGAAATATTTTTCTCTGAGTGCTACACAAGCTCCTGTGCCTCTGTCATGCCCAGTTGCTCTAGAACTGTAGAGTGGAATTTCATACATCATAACTCAAATATGGAAATGAAAAACTCAGCAAACATAATTACTTTCCTCTTGCACTACAGAACCTTTGTGTTTTCTCATTACAGAAAGGTTTGGCAGGGAAAGTTTGGATATATTTAAAATTACACTTAATTTGACACATTCTGATTTATATTACTTTTAACATTTATTTAATAATTTATAAAAATGATAATTTTCAATAATTACTTAGTGATGCATTTAAAAAGTGTCATCATTGTTGATTCATAATTTTTTATTCTCTCAGTGTGATCCAACTTACTGCTATTACTTTTGTAGCCCTTTTATGTCTCTGCTATCAAGGTCTCTTCCAGGTTAGTGCCTATGACTCATGCACATATATTTTTATTTTTTTTTTTTTTTCTCTTTCTTTTTTTTTTTTTTTTTTCTGGAACCAGGGATTGAACTCAGGCCCTTGTGCTTATCAGGCAAGCACTTATTCTACTGAGCCATCTCCCTGGCTCCCAATGCACATATATTTTTAAAAATCATTTTGTCACCTGGTTAACCAAGAAAACTCAAGTTCAAGCTTTTGTTTTTAAGTTTGTATGTTCTGTCACCAAACTCTACAGTCAGTGTTTACTTAAAGGTTTATTTTTTTTCATTTTCATTAAAAAATCATATTAAAAAGACCAGATCTAGCCACAAAAACAGCCTATTGCTGTTGAAATATTTACCTTTAAGCCCTCTAAGAAAATGAAGTTAGGGGGAAAATATTAATGAACACAAAATTCTATATATACATTAATTAAAATTTCTGTTTTATCTATATATTGACATAAATACAAGGTACATTGTTAAATCTGACCCTAATCCAGTAGCACGTGGTTTAATATCATATTCTTAATTTTTTTTTTACTTTTTTTTACAGGGAGAAAAATCTAGTATTGAGAGACTACATTATATTCATTTACTGTTTCAACATAATGTTAAATGCATACTTTAGCTAATACCTCTTTGATTAAGCATTTATAAATGCATTGTATTATTTGCTTGCATTTTTTCTATAGCCTTTTGTATTAAGACAAAAATTATTTTCCACTGGTATTTGGAGTAGTTCTAACCCATTTATCACTTCTGATACGCTATTTATTTATATGATAGGCAGATACATTTATGATAATCTGCATCATGCCCTGGGATTAACCTTGTTGATACTTTTTCTCTAGGAATCATTTTCAGGGGATTGAAATGTATTGAATTTTATTCATATTTTTATTTTCCAAATAGAATAAAAATAGTAAAAATATTAGAAGCACTGTAGAACTTCACTAAACAAAATGATAGGAATTCAGTGGTGATTGTTATGTTACACACTGTTGTCTTCAAATTAGTTGTTCAGATCACCAGAATAGACCAATTTGTAATCTGAAAATTGATAATGTTAGTTAATTTCATCTCATTGCCGAGACAAAATAACCGGGCATCCAGAACTAAAGGGGGAATTTTAATTAAGCTAACCGATTTTAGAGGTTTCAGTCCCAAATCAGCTGGTTCCAAAGCAAAATGGACTGTGGAGATTTCATGGGAGGCAGAAAGTAGCAGAAGATAGCATAGCTATTTGCAGCTTCTCTACATATTGTAATCAATGTTTTCACTGCTTAGGGCCTTAAAGTAACACACAGGGTCCCTTAATTATGTCTGAATTTGAAATTTTATTCACAGATCATAGAGAATCAGTTTTCTTGAAAGTATGTTTAGTGAAAAACTGTCAGAGTTTTAGTTATAAAATCTTCCCTTCATAAGGGCCAGCCTGATGGCTCAGCAGAGTAAAGTGCCTGCTTCAGGAGAGTGCAGCTTTGATCCCTGGCTTGCTGTTCTGGCCCCACCCCTGCGGAATGCTGAGACGCGATTGAGACTTGGCATGTTGGCACATGCTCCTATAATCCCAGCGCTTGCGAGGCTGAAAACAGGAAAATCACTACGAATCCATTCTACATAGTGAGACTCAGTAGACCCTGTACTAAATACAGAAAAAAAAAAAATCTTCCCTTCATAATCAAGAGATAGGAGCTGACAGGAGGAACAAATATAAAGGCGTTGGTAGAATTTTTACCTTGTTCACCAAACTCAAAAGCAGTGCATCCAGTGTTGTACCTGAATATTATATACATTCTTTTTGTTTTATTTAAATTTCTCCTATTTTTGCATACTTTCTATTTTTTACAGTTTCGCATATGTCATAGATTAGCATATTGTGCAGATTTTCTAAAAACATTTTATGTAAGGGTATCTTTTTTTCTACTTGGACTTGTATTATATTGTGGACATGTGCGAATCTGCTTAGAAGGTTTAGTTGCATTGGGGTAAGGCAGGAATATACATGATGCTTATTCTCTTTTAGGTGCTTGCTGTCTCTACTCAGATCACATCTATAATATTTTAATGTCAGCAAGACTTTTGACCTCACTACCTTTTCCTATTAAGAAGTAGAACTTGTTTCCTTAAAGCCTGTGACTGATCCAGTACCTTACTTTCTCAGGGAAAGTGAAAAAAGGACATGTTGACTTTAGACTTCAGGAAACTTAATTTTGTTGTTCATAGGATATCAACAGCCATCACTGTGTGCGTGAGTCTGCAGATCGATGAGCACCGTACATCATGGCCCTCCTGTGTCTTGACCAATATTCAACCAATTACTAACCCTCTATGAGCTACATGAAGATGTAACCATTTACTGAAGGCAAGTAGTGAGTGAATCTAGCCAAAACCAAAGTAAAAAACTGTATCACTGAGATGTATAGTAGATACAACATATAAACTCATTCTTTTCTCTACTTTTTAAAAAATATATTTAGTTCAGGGTCTTCAGGGTCTCACTACACTACACAGGTCAGATTCACAGTGATCAACCTCTTGTCAGCCTGCTAAACACTGGGAGTACAGGCGTGCTCCACCAAACCCAGTCTCAATTATTGTCTCAGCAACCCCAGGGTGGGTCCAGAATGGCACATGTGGGATCAAACCCCAGTCCCTGTGCCTGCCTAATCAGTTGGTTTAGTCCACTGACCTATCCGGCCAGCCCTTTTTCTCTAATTCTTAACTAGCACACATTTCTCTTTCCTCTTGGACTATCAACCCCTTTATATCTGCTCCACCTATAGACTCCTAAATATTGAATATTGGGAGAAGATTCTATAACTTGAAAACTCTGATAGTTTTCTATTTTCACTGAGCTTTCTTCCAAGACAACTGATTCACTATGGACAATTTATCTATAAAATTTAAAATTCATCCTTAATCAATTGGTCATTACTATGAATTTAAGGCCCTAAGCAATGAAAGCACTGATTTCAATAGACTGAGAAAGCTACAAATATGTGGACTAATAATTCAAGAAATACAGGCTGGCAAAATAGCTCAGTGGATTAAAACACCTGCTTAGGCAGATGCAGAAGCAGGGATTTGATCCCTGGGGCCTGACATGCCAGCCCTGCCCCCAGGGCTGGAAAGAGACTAGGTGTGGTATGGCTTGCACCTGTAATCCTAGCACTTGGGAGGCTGTAAACAGGAGAATCACTATGAGTCAGATCTACCTAGTGAGACCATGTACTAAATAAAATATAAATAAATTAAAAATCCAAGAAAGATTTCTTCAATATGAGAAAAGTATTAACCATTTACCATTTGCTCATCACAGTGATTCCTTTCAGTCTTTTTGACTTACATCTCTCACTAACTCATACTACATTCTGCGCCCTCCTCGCTTATACTCCATTTAGACTGCTACAGGTATTTATTACCATGTGGTCTTAAATATTGCAAAATGTGGAAGTTTCATGGGTTGTCAGTTATATATTCTAATTTGTCTTTAACACTAATTTGCATGAAATAGTTGGAATCACTTATTATTAAGGATTCTTTTTTTTTTTTTTTTTTTGGAGGAACTGGGGATTGAACTCAGGCCCTTGTGCTTGCCAGGGAAGCACTTATTCCACTGAGCCATCTCCCTGGTCCCCCAAAGGCTAAGGATTCTTTTTTTTTTTTTTGGTGGAATCACTTATTATTGCTTGATATCAACAAATAGAATATAGTTTGGTTTTCTTGTAATTGTAAGTGAAAGAGGATGGAGTTTTTAGGTATCTAGTACTTTATGAAAAGAATGTATTTTACAGATATACTTGAATTCTGTTATAAAACATGTTATTTTTTTCAGAAGTCCCATGTCAGTGTGAGTATAAAATCCATAATGTTTATCATATGAGGCCAATGTAAAATCTGGATGGTGACAAACTTGTTGACCAGTAGTAGTCATTTACTATTACACTAAGCCTTTAAAAGTACATTCACTCCCCACAGTGATAAATATAAATAAACATTGTATTGTGGCATTGTTGTCCTCCTTGCATTACATGATGTGTTTTTAAAAGAAGAATTTTTTGCTCTTCTCTTTGACTTCTCCAGGATCACACTCCTGGGATATTAGAGTCCTTGCAGATACCTCTATGAACTCATTGTATTGAACTAAGTGTGACTGACCATTCACACGTCACATTCTTCATGGAGAGGGACCTCCACAATAGTACTCTATCTGGAGGTAAACTGGGACACAACACCCCTGTTATTTTATTAATTTACCAAGACTAAAGCTATATTTGCCTTGATAAACTTTCTTCCCATCATCTAACATAGATTTTTGTCTCCTAAAACAATTCAGTGGATATTTGCTGAGAGACTATAGCTTTGCAATATCTATATGAAATAAAATAGATAACACAGTTACTGTTTTATAGAACTTTTGTGGCATGGATGAAGAACAGACATCAAAGTAGAATACTCCACTTAAAAGTTAAAATAAAATTGAAATTAGAAATCCATGAAGAAAAATATACTGAACTATTATATCAAAACAGAACTATTATGTCTGGCTACACAGTTTCCGGATAATATCAAATAAAATGTTGCAATAAAACCCAAGTGTTTTACTCAGTGGTTACTCTCTATTGTCCCATTTATAAGTAGTACAAGCCCACAATGAAAGAAGTTAAGTAATTCTAATTCATATAGAGATAATTGAGCTGGAGTAGTTTACTGAAAAAAATTATATATACATATATATATATATATATATATATATATATATATATATATATATGTATGTATATATATATTCCCTCTCTAGTGAAAAGCCAGAACTCACTATTTCTACTTCAGGTAGAAATGAGATTTGAAGCCAGTTCAACATTCAATTGACCTTTGTTGAAGAAAGAAGTAGGACAGTAGGACATTATTTGGAGCTGCAGACCTGGAGTGCTGTGCTTTTTACTTGTTTAAATGACCCAAGATATGACCCTTCTCACCACTGCTGAAGTCAGTCAGTTTCTTCTTTCGTTCCCTTCTCGGTTAAGTGTGCAACTTCCATTAGCCAACATAGTGAGATGTTTGGATCGCTGGGCCAGATGCAACCCCGACCATCCTGCAAAAGCCATCTTGCATTCTTCTGCCCTTGCTCTCAGAATCCAGGCAGTACTTGGTAGTCAAATCCAGGCTTAGCTTGTCAGAGATAAAAGAAACATTTTTATCACCTTTGCTGAGAGCCTAAAACAAAAACAAAATCATCTCGCTACCGGGCACCATAATTATGAAGAATAGGTGATATTATCTGAGACAGGAACTACCCAAATCCAGATGTAATTACTGATGCAAACCATCACAAGATGTGTAAATGTCATTTATTGCAGCAACTAAGTATTTTTTTGAAGAGAAAAAAAATAAAAATGATGCAGAATTTCAAAACAAGATAACAGGAAATTAACAAAGGTTATTATAGTGCATATTGTATCTTCAAAGTAGTTGCTCAAATTACCAGATGTACACATGCTAAGTTGGTCAAACGATATAAGCTCTCACTGTTCCTTTTAATGACCTAATAGAAATAAGAACAATTAACTACCATTTGTGTTTATGTGTACATGTATCACTTCCTTCTTTTCTCTTTTCCTCATTCCAGTTGTTCTTTCTTATTGAGCAGATTTTGTGAAAGGAAAACAGTCAATGATAAAGTTTTGAAATGAATGTTATACAACAAAATTTTATATTTTAACCAAAAGGAAGGGAAAACAAACCTCAACATTATGCTTAACACACTGGCCCTAAATTTCTAACTTTTTTAAAATTCCTATGTCAGATGTAATTTGAAATTTGCTGACAACTCCAAAAGAGAATCCTTGTTGATTCACTGATTTTCACATTCTGATTTTCTGTGTCTGCAGCCTATTATGTTCTCTAAAACTATGACCGTATCACTGTGTTTCATAAAATGGTGCAGCAGCTCCCTTTCCTCTGCTCAATGTTTAGAAATATTTATATGGTTGCTTTCAATTTGTGCTCTGTGTATTACTTGATTCCAATGGCAACAGTTTGATAGTCATCCTTAATCCTAGGAAAGTTATCTCAACCCTTGTTATAGTTTTAACTACTTTGCTATTACACACTAATGCTTGCTATTTGCTTTGCCAGAAATTTCCTTATTTATTTCTCTTCTTCCCAAATTCCTATTTTCCTAGGGAGCTTTCTTTCACAACATGAAACAAACATCACAAGCTGTGTATGCTTGTGCTGTATTTTTGGTGGCTTAGCTTTGAGGTACCAGATGATGCTATGATAACTAGCAATTAGACATGTTGGATTTCTTCTCTTCGAAGACATGGACCACGGCTTGTGAAAAAAGAGGTGTTTAATGAGCTTTAGTAATTAAACCCATGCATAGGACATTCAGATTGCATTCAGTGAATTGAGAATGTATTATTTATGAAATTTTTGGTATTTCTATATCATGGAGTATTACTCAGCTATCAAGAATGATAAATTTGAAGCATTTATACTGAAATGGAGACCACTTGAACATATACTCATAAGTGAAATAAACCAGACACACATGTGTAAATATTGTATAGTCTCCCTAGTATAACAAGCGAAAAGCAGAAATACAAAAGGAAATGTACAAAAGGAAATGTACTAAAATCAATTGAGTCAGATAAGGCAAAGTGAATGGCATATTTTTCAGGATACTAATCAGCTTTTCTTCTGGATGGTTAACAACCTAAGTCCACAAATCAGAGTTGGAGAAATAGAAGAGCCACAAGGCCAGCCAACATTTTGGCCCTAGCCTTTCAAGGTCAGCGAAGACTCAGGACATAGGAGAACCTGTACTACAGCATCATGAAACTCAGGTGAGCTCCAAATTTTCTGAACAAGGAGATTATGGAGCCACAGCCTGAAGAGATTGAAGTTCTATAGTGTGCCTTGGGAGAGTCACATGGAGAGAAAACTTTCTCTCAGGCTCTCACAGAGAGCAAACTGGTCAAGCATTGGCCGTGACTCATCCACATGGATGACACAGACAAAAGATCTTCAGAATAATGTACAGAACTACAAGATAAACCCTGAGAGGGCTTCAATGACCACATAAGAAACATAAAGTACATGTGTTGGTATATAAGTCTTGCTCTATCTAGGTCTTAACCATCCTGTAGAAGAGTACAAAAATGAAGCATGCATCGCGGGGCCATAATATTAAGCTGAGCTGTAAATGGCTATGGTTGACAACTTCTTTGAATAACTCACTATTGTTGTGGAATGCTGGACTGTGTTGGATTGTGGTGTCGAGTTCAAGCACCTAAGTTAGTTAAATGACAATGGAGTGCCCAACTTTGACAGCAGTAGATAAAGGAAGGGGTGTAGAAAGAAAATATCATGATGTGTGTGTATAGACAGTACAGTTGGGATAGATAATGCTGTGCTTCTACATAATCCTATGAGAGGCAAGATTTGCACTGATGGTGGTTGGACAGGATATTTATTCTGCTTCTAGTACTATGGTCATCCACTAGGAAAATAATTATTGACTTTTTGATATAATTCAGGTATAAAAAATAGATAAGTGAACATCTACACTCTTAATTTACTGATAAGAGACATCTGCTATAATAGTGTCTGTAAGTATAATATCATGTATGTACCTTGTACAATACCAAAACAGTATGAAAAAAGTTTGCAATGTATTAATTTATCAAATCTGTCTTGTTAAGGTGTCTTAAAACTGTCTGTTTGATATTTGTACTTCAATAAAATAAAAAATAAAACTTTAAATTAATTATTTGATCATCTCCTGTTCAATTAAAATAAATTAAAGCAAGTAATAAAATAAACTTAAGAAATATGCTAAATTTTTAATCTAAATGAAAAGTTACTTGGAGGACAGTAAAGAAAAACTATCTATGACATAGCAATTACCACTAGACATACTTAGTAACTGTAGACATTTAAATATACCACAATATTAAAAAAAAACCAAAAAACTACAAATGGAAACCAAGCTTCATTGTTCTCTGCCAGTGCTTCCTCGACACTCTCTGTATAATTGTGCTGGATGTTTCTCATTTTGCATTCCTATAATCGTAGAAATTAACATCTGTCCTTCTTTAATTAGGATACTCTACATTCTTCACACTAGTGGTTTTTAATAATTTTAACCAGTGCACTGTGCTGTTTGCGTTTTTAGCTCACAAAATTAGATTTTTCCAAAGCCTAATGTACTTACAGTGTAAGCTTTTGAAAATATTTCTTTTATATAAAATTTGAGAAACATTTTCAAATGGCTGGAATGATGTTTAAGTCGAGGTAGCATACATTCCAAAAACCATCATGGGGACAGTTTTGTATGGAATGCTGGCATAAAAAGACAAAAATAGAGGAAGAAATGGCAGCACTAGTCCATTTAATAAAGTTGAAAACCATCTGGGAGAAAATGTTATTTTAATCATGTAAGGCACAAATGAAAAAACCACATTTGAAACCACAAATGCATACTTTCTAAAGTGTATAAGGAAAATAAAATTTCTTAAATACTTTATAACCCAGTATATAAGATATTTTTGTACATGAAACAGCTACAGATTGTTTAATTTTATCTTTCCGGACTTTTCAGTTGTTTTACTCGATTTTTTTTAAAGATCCCAATAGTGTTCTAATTTTTGTTCTCAGCATCCTGCCCTGCAGCTTCCTTGGTCTCTTGGCCAGGCTGCACAGGGAGTTGCACAGGTCATGCACAGATCAGCGAATGCCTGGAAATTCTCCTTCTCGGTGATGACCCTGGCCTTCTCCTTCTTATAGATATTCCTGATGGGCATCTCAGGTCCTGTCAGCAGGGTGGCCAATTTGAGTTCTTCAGCAGAGCTGTCTCCTTTTTGGGGGGGCTGATATCTTCGTGGGAAAGAGGATGAGCTTGGAGAGGTGCTCTTTCAGCCGCTGCATGTTGGCCTGCAGGGATTCAGTGGATCTGTTCCACCGTCTTGGGTCCTCTGAGGTTCCAATGGTCTGGGCCCTTTCTGGTGAATACCGGCCACCACAGCTCCTCCAGCCTGGAGCCCTGGCTGGCTCAGACCTTGGTGTGGTGTTGTAAGATGGGACAGCGCACGGTGGGCTGGGTGGGTCCAGACGCAGCGCAGGTCGACGAGGCACGCTTTTCCTTGCGGACCTTGTCCCTGTGGATCTCCAGAGCTGGCTGTTTGAAAGGATGCAGCCACGAGTTGCTGCTAGTTCTTGTGCAAGCAGTGCTTAGGAACCAGGCCATTCTGGCTGACTGCCTCTTTGGGCATGGATCCATGGAACTGAAAGGAGCAGTGACTTAAGATTTTTGAGTAAAAATCGCCTAAAAGTAGTCTGTACTTATAACCAAAATGTTTTAGTGCAGTTAAATTATAGGTCCCCCTGAGACATTGAATATGTTAGTTTAATGCTTTTTATTCTTTTATAGCTTAAAATGATTAACAGAGCCATTTTCACAAATTGGCAGAGCAATTTATATTAAATTATGAGTTCATAGAATAAAAATTCTGCATTTGTGTTATTTTTCCCCAAAGTAACTTTTGCAGTAAAGATATACAAAGATATAGATTAAAACGATATATTTATTATTTCACCCAAATTAGTAATCATGCACAAGATCTGAGTAGAAGGAGGTAACACTAGATTTTGTCCTAGTAAGGGTGGCCTTGTTTTCTGTGATGTCAGGAAGACCTTTGATACTGGAGAAAGCTTAACTGCAGAGTCCACGGACACACACAACATTCTAGCCCAAAAGTGGAAGCCTTTTTTTTTTTTTAATTTTAATGTATTTGGTACAGGGTCTCACTATGCAGCTCAGACTCTTAGTGATCATCCAGTGTTCAGCCTCTCCCTCATGGTGTTACAGGAACGTGCCTCCATGCCCAGTCTGAAAGCTTGTTTTAAAGGCCAACAGTGATCAATATTTTGAAATATTCAATGCCTTGTTCCATGAAAAGTGACCTCAAAACAAAACTATTTTATGGCATGTTTGTCACCAACATCAATGTGCTGTGATATCGATGAAATAGAGGATAAAAATGTTAATGCCAAATATACAGGGGAAGGGCTGGTTAAAGAGCCCAGGGGATTAAAGAGCTTGCAAGCAGGTACAGAGGCCCAGGATGGGATCCCCAGGCCTCCTGTACCAGCCCTGCCACCGGGGCATGGTGAAACCGTCATTAAGACTGGGCATGGTGGCACACGCCTGTAATCCTAGCTCTTGGGAGGCTGCAAATAGGCAGATCACTAGGAGTCTGATATAATAGTGAGACCTCGAACACCCTGTGGACCCTTCTCTAAAACTACAAAAAAAAAAAAAAAAAAAAAAAAAAAAAAAAAAAAAAAAAAAAAAAAAAAAAAAAAAAAAAAAAAAAAAAAAAAAAAAAAAAAAAAAAAAAAGGGAAAAGAAAAAGAAAAAAAATTTCAAAGGGATTTAATTCATCTGTAAGATATATCACAAATGCATAAAATATGGCTTTGTACACAAACACGCATACTATGAAATACATATTCCAGAAGAATATGTATACATGACAGTTAAGGATATTATATTATTATTTTAGGTGATTATTGTAAGAATCAGTATTCATATAGATTTTATTAACAAAACAAGCTGAATTGATACCATGTCATTGATATTATTAATGTTTCTATTCATTAGAAGCTGGTACTTCATAATGAAATAAATGGTAATAAACAAGTAACCAAATATAGTAAAGTCTAGAGTTTCTTCCTTAAGAAGTAGCTTAAGAAGTGGTAAATATAATATATAAAGGTCAAAATAAAAAGGTAAAAGTAGCATTATACAGAATATACTGATGAAACTCACATAATCAGGCAATGTTGCTATAAAACAATAGCATCCTTATGCATCAGATCCCGGCTTACCCACTTCCTCTTAGGATGCAAACACTGCGACAGTGCACACCTGCCAAGTCAGCACTTGGAGGTTGTTAAGGTTTGTATTTGATTGTCTCACCAAAGCCTCATGTAGTTGTGGGGTGGACTTCTGGAGTTTGTGATTAATGTTTTTTTTTTTTTTTTTTTTTTTTTGTACCATGGATTGAACTCAGGACCTTGTGCTTGAACAGGAAAGCACTTATTCCACTGGGCTATCTCCCTAACCCCTGATTAATTCTTGATCCAGTGCTGGGACTATGGGTTTAAATGCTGCTGGAGTCATGGGTGTGCGTCTGGGGCAGACAGCCTGAATGCAGCATAAGGGAGACAGACTTATTCTTGGCTGCTGTTGTAGCTGCTCCTCCTCCCTTTTTGCTCTTGCTATTTTTGTGTTTCCTGCCACCATGAACTGCTGCCCTCTGCCATGTGCCACTCTGCCCTGGAGTATGGACTGAAACCTCCACAAAATGTGAGCTAAGTAAACATTTTTTCCCTTAATTTGGAGTGTTGGCTCTTTGGTCACAGCAATGGGAGAAAAATAACCAAGGGACCAGGGAGATGGCTCAGTAGAATAAGTGCTTCCCCAGCAAGTACAAGGGCCTGAGTCCAATCCCCGGTTCTGAAAAGAAAAAAAAAAAAAAAAAACAAGGCAGAGGCCAAGGAATGAGAAGTGCTAGAAGCTTACTTCTCCCCAGTAGGGTGATCTCTGCCCTCATCCATGAGAAAACAGGCCCTGAGAAGGACAAAAAGCAGCCATTCTTCCACTGAGTAATCATTCTCCAAATCCAGTTTCACACAAACTATTGAAAATAATTATTAATTTTAGTATTAAATATTAGTGTTTAATATCTGATGAATCAATCAATAGTTACATATCTTTAATTTGTGCCTCTGATGGGTTTTAGCACATCAACAGAAGCACAGTGTGCCATCACTGTGGAGGAAATAATTATGATCCATCTGGAAGCCTCCTTTGTCCCTTTGTTTCTCCTGAATGCACAGCAGTGCCACCTAAGACAGACCCCCACGAAACATTTTGTGGTTCACACTGTGAACAATAATCCTAAAAATGTAAGAACCTTCAGAAAAGGAAAAAAATACAGTAACATGCTGTTTTTAAAATTCAGGAAAGTGTAAGAGTACATGTTTTTAAAAAGTTCAGTAATGCTTAAGAAACAAAAAAGGAAGGACTATTAAAACCATGCAGAGAAAATTACATACAGAGAAACAAAGGTGAAGACAGAGCAGATAAACTAATTTATCAGCGGAAATAATACAAGCTTGAAGAAAATGAAATACCTTTTAACCACTGCAAAAAAGAGGTGGGGAGGGAGAAGAAAATGAAGAGAAAGGAAAAAATGAAAATCACCATAAAGTTCTACATTCAGTGAAATTATCTTTCCAAAAGGGGATGATATAAAAACTGTTTTAGACCAGTGTAAGCCAAATGTATGGATTACTGACAGACTGAGAGACCTGATGTATAAGAAATGTTAAAGGAAACCATTCACATACCTGGAAAGAAAATGCTTCCTGATGAAAATACAGGAAAAGGGGCATGGAAAATGGAAAGGACAGGTCTAAATGTTTAAGGAAGAAATAAAACGATGTTTACACAAGTTCCTTCAGATATTTGTTTGTTTATTTATTTATTTATTTTGGTGGAATCAGGGATTGAACCCAGGCCCTTGTTCTTGATAGGGAAGTGCTTATTTCACTGTGGCATCTCTCTGACCCTCAGATATTTAAAAGTAGAAAATTGTTCATATTTTAATTATTTCAATGAATATTCTGACACTAAACAAAATAAAACAATTGACTTCAGCAATATACAATAGAAAAATTAATAAAACCAAGTAGTTTTTGATCTAGGAATGTAAAGTTAAATTGCAATTGAAAAATTAATGATGTACTTTAACATTTTTTGGTTAATGTTTATGAAACAAAAACAAGATAAACATGTTTCTAAATATACAAACCTTTGGAAAACTCCAACATACATTCTAGGGTTAGGAATTAATTGCAGCTAATAAATAAGAATGGACATTTTTGATTGGATATACATAACCTATCAAACAAATCTACGGATGATATATTTAATGGAAAATAAATTCTAAATTCTCATATCTAAAAATGAGCAAGATATGAATTTTAACATTGTTTTCAACATTTCTCTGGAAATTCTCACCAGTATAATAGGGCCTGAAAGAAATACAGTACCACAAGGTAAATATTAGAACTACATTTATCTAAAATATGATAGTACTAAAATCAATGAAATCTACAAAAAGTGAATATAAAAAGTCAATAAATTTAGGAAAATTAAGATAATGTGAATATGAAAACATAGATGTACATATGGACACATTCAAAGAAAATCATTCTGGATGAAAATAAATGTACATATGGATACATGGAAAGAATCCACTTTTCTAAAAGCAACAAAATGAACCATTCAAATTCAATAATAATAACGTTAGTACTAGTTTCAAATATGGCATCTTAACTGATAGTTTGAGAATATATGTAAAAATTAGTACAATGGAATATATGAAACACATAAGAGAGTTAAGTTTATTATTGTGGGAAGACAGTTAAAATAGCTTGTCTTTTGGAAGAAAATATCTTTATGACAGTGATCTACAAAAATGTTATTAAAATCAAAAGCCTTAATATAATTAAGGATATAGGTCAGTGGCATAACCACCTGCCTGGCAAGCACAAGGTCCTGAGTTCAATTCCTGGTACAAAAATAAAATAAGGAGAGATTTGTCCCAGTGGTTTTGAAAGATTTAGAACTGCATTTATCTAAAACATGATTTCACATTTTTCATGTTAAAATGAAAAATAGGGGCTAGGGAAATGGCTCAGTGGAATAAGTGCTTCACTGGCAAGAGCAAGGGCCTAAGTTCAATCCACAGTTCTGTAAAAAAATAATAAATAAATAAAAATAAAATAAAATAAATAAATAAAAATAAAATAAAAAATCAACTCAGTAGTTTTATTTTAAAGTGCTGGACCAGAGATCAATCCTTGAGATGCCATGCTGGCCCCACCACTGAGCAACTGAGATTGGGCACGGTGGCACACTCCTGTAATGCTGGCTCTTGGGAGGCCAAAAACAGGAGGATCTCTACAAGTCCAATCTGTGTCGTGAGACTCTGTAGATTCTGTGCTAAATTAAAATTTAAAAAACACAGACTGAATTTTAATCTCTGTAGAACATCTGTCTGATAAATCACTTCAACACCATTTTTTTTTTTTTTTTTTTTTAAACTGGGGATTGAACTCAAACCCTGTGCTTGCCAGGGAAGCACTTATTCTATTGAGCCATTTTCTTGGCCTTCAGCACAAAACTTTTAAGAACTCTCAAAGTTAAAGAAGAAAAAAAAAATGAACAGCTTACCTTTAAATCAAATATTGGAAAAAAATAATAAATCTCTTGCAAGTAATACGCATGGATGTCACATGACCAAGTGAAAATGTTCTAAACACCAGTACTTATTACATGGAATTAAATTTCAATCACATTGAAGAATACTGCATACAGTGTAAAGGACTAAATTGGAAAAAACTAATTGTACCAAGATTTAGAGGGAAGACCATGCAATCAGAGTCGTCATGATACCTGGCGGCATGCACATAATACAGCCACTTTGAAAACTTGTGAAGTGCGTATGTCACATGCATACTACCCTAACATTTAGCCTTTTATCTTCCCCTATCATTTCCAGTCAGATGATAGCATACTAACATACTACTATTTCCACACAAAAGAGCAAACTATATGATTTAATTTGGATGAAATTCCAAAATCAAATGAAACTCTGAGTGCAGAGATCAATTTATTGGTTCTCTGCAGAGGAAAAAAAAAATTAAGGGAAGAGATTGCAAAAGGGTAAAATGAAATGTCTCGACATTATAGATGTGTTTATCTTGATTGCATGGTGGCTACAGCTCTGGAACACTAGCCAGAGCAATTAGATAAGAGGGAGATATAAAAGGAATAAGGATTGGAAAAAAAGAAGTGAAATGATTATCATTTTCAGATGACATAATACTCTACAAAGAGGACCCCAAAACTCCACCAAGAGTGTTAAAGATTTAAGCACCAAATTTAGCAACAAAGTAGGATACAGTGTCAATACCAAAACATCAGCAGCATTTTTGTACACAAACAATGATTATGTGATGTCTTCATTATGTATTTACATAATAAACCATGTAATCATATGCATTTGTTTGTTGTACAGGGAATGGAATTCACGAGCACCCCACTACATCCCTACCCCTAACTTTTTTAGGCTTTTATTTTGAGACAAAGTCTTAAATAGTTGCCCCTCTTACTTCAGTTTCCCAGAGTGGTAGGATTACAGCTGTGCACCAGGACCCCTAGTTTGTATTTTAAATATATATGGAATGGTGTTAGTGACAACTAAATTCATTAATACAGAACAGGCATGGCAAACACATTTGGTTGATTTGTGAAGGGAAACAAGGGTCAAAGAAAGGTAATTAGACACACAAAAAAATTCATATAAGACATTATAGTGGTACAGAATAATAGGGACACATCTCAGGATAAGATTCTGATATATTTGCTAGAAAAACAGATATTTGCTAATAGATTGAATATGATATGCAAAGTAAAATGGAATCCAAATTAATTCATGAAGTTTACAAAACCTTTTAAAACTGACATCATAGCTACTAACAGAAAACTGAATGTTACCAAAGTGTATTTTGATAGTGATGAAGACTTTATAGTTTAAGAGGTTCATTTTAACTATGTATTAGGACAATAGCAATGCATATAGATGATATATGATTATTTGCAAGTATTTAAAGTTAATTTTGTATAGATACTTGAATTCTATATGTACCTGGGTGACAAATATAGAACTAGAAATTGGAATATAAAAATACAATAGTGTTTGTTTAGAGAGTTTTAAACTATGTGCTTTAAGAGCATTTTGGTATATCTTTTCTGAAGTCCTATAGATTTTGTGCACTAACTTTAGCTTAATTCTTAGAGATACAGATAATTAAAATGAGGTTCAAAGCATCCTAGATAATGTGACATTTCTCTGAAATCAACAATTGAAACTAAAACCTTAATGCAAGCAGTACACCAGGCAAGAATGAATAGGTAGGTTGGCCAAATAGCTCAGCATATTAAAGCACCTGAAAGCAACTTCAGGGGCCTGGAGTTCAATCCCTGTTCAATCCCTGTTCCAGCTCTGGGCAATTAGACTGGGTATGGTGGCACACGCCTATAATCCAAACTCTTGGGAGGCTGAAAACAGGTGGATCACTACAAACCAATCTAGTAGTGACACTCTGAACACCCTGTAGACCTTTCCCTAAAAATACAAAAAAGAATGAATAGGTAGATATACAGATAAATTAAATACATGAACAAAATAATTTGCTAAAGGAAACAACTGCTAGTAAAAGCTCACATGCTCTAAGAAGGTAAAAGAAGGAAAATTAATTATTTGGAAGAGATATGGGAAGTCAAGAGAAAAGAGTTAGAAAGAGCACTACAAAAACCAGAATACTTCTGGGTGTAAAGAGAAGGGAATGACAGTAGAGACATCAACATGGCAGAAGCAATGACTTCAAATATTAAATGGCCAGTTGAGATCAGACAGGGCTAAAGTGTGAGATCTGGCTTGGCTATAGAGGCACAGATAGAAGACATAGGGGGTTTGTTTACACAGATCAAATGGAAGCCAGCATTTTAGTGCCCAGAGTGATATGGGAACATAATTCCCAGGATCTGTTAGGATCTATGGTGGGAGGTTGGGAGGAAAGGTTGTCCACTGGAGACATAGTATGATAGTTAGAGACCATAGTGCAACAAATTTGTGTGCAAATAACTTTTTTTAATTTGAGAGAGAATAGGAAAGTAACAGAAAGACATTCAAAACAATGCACAATTTCAACAACAACAACAACAAAAAAGACAAGATGATAGAGATTCAACAGTGGTTGTTATGCTCTTCAAAGCACCTGCTCAGATTATCAGGTAGAAGCATATAAAATTGGTCAAAATAAACCTCTTATTCATTAACTGTTATCTTCAAAAAACCCAATAGAAGTTAGAAGTACAATCACCTTAGGTGTACTGTTTATGTACGTCATGTATTTTTCCCCTTCCTTTTTTTCTATCCTTTCTCCTTTCCCTCAGCCTAATTGTTCACTCATTTTAGAAAGTTTCTTTCCCTTTCACTATCTCTATTGTATCTTTTCCATTTTATTTTATTTACTCTTTCGGGTTCTTACACTTACCAAATAACTCTTTAAAACCCCAAAACACACTTGTGCAACTTTCTGCCATTTATCTTCCAACATTTTTTTATCTTTTATTTATCTATTTATTTGTTGCAGGATCTTGCTATGCAACCCAGACTCATAGTGACCCTCCTGTCTCAGTTTTCCCAGGGCTGGGATTGCAGCCATGTGCCACCACCTCAGATTTTGGTGGCTGTCTCAGAGCACTGGAGGTCCGAGGACCAAATATTCATGTGGAACCAGGGATTGAACCTAGGAACTTGCACTTATGAGGCAGGTACTTAGACCACCAAGCTATAGTCCCAGGCCTTCTAAGATTTTAGTCTTACCTTATCATAATAATAATTTACTATTTTTGAAAGAAAGTATCAGATTTCAATGCTTTATACTTTCTTACTTAGCATAATAATCTATCTTGAGTTGTTCCTATCTTTATAATGTGGAAAATGTCTTTCAATTAAAGCAGCACAATGTACCATATACTTATACGTATAGTATATATTAATATATGCAATATTATAGTAGCAGAATTGATCTCAGGCCTGTATTGAAGCTTTATTTTTTTATTTTTATCTTCTTTTGGCAGAACCAGGGATTGAACTCAGGCCCTTGCACTTACAAGGGAAGTGCTTATTCCACTGAGCCATCTCCTTGGCCCTCTGATGGTTTATTTTATCTTTTTCTCAAAATGAAATAATGAAATAACTGTGACCAAAGTAAACTCTGTAGTTGTTAATGAGTTGTGGAAAATGATATAATTTAAAATTTTTATTTCAGTGTTCGCTTGTACAGTGAACTGTATTTAGCCTATTATTTAGGACTGGAAAATTCTGCTGAAGTATATAGCTGTGGAGAATATAT
The DNA here is from genome assembly GCA_004027165.1 of Ctenomys sociabilis. Lineage (NCBI taxonomy): Eukaryota > Metazoa > Chordata > Mammalia > Rodentia > Ctenomyidae > Ctenomys > Ctenomys sociabilis. The sequence goes on from PVKA01015775.1 coordinate 29,707, forward strand.
ATACATATATATATGCATATATATATATGACATATACATATATGCATAATCAATTACATAAAATTATGCACATATGACATAAACATAATTTACATAAAATTATTTTTACATTAAATTATTACATTATTAATTATTACATTCAATCACGTAAATTACATGAAATTATGTATATACACAAATTATGTGTATATACATAATTTCATATAATTTATGTGATTATGCACATATAATTGTGGATATTATATAGATGTTTAGTTTTTAGTATGAAGTGATCTAAGTAGCATAAATAAAACTGAGGATTAGCCTACCTATTACTAATACATTGCATGCTGTGTCTTAGACACAAACTGTTTAATACTGGTAGCATTGCAGGTATACTCTACTTGAGTTCCTACAACAAGATTGCAATGAACGGACTCTTAACACATTTTCATTTTGTCTAGGAAGAGCCTCAGTGGTCACAGAGGACCAGAAGTCTCAGAGCCTGCCTTCCGCTCCTGGCTTGTCTCCCACTGGAGCTGCGCTCTGGAGTGCCGCGTAACATGGCCCTCTCCACATTCCTGCTCGGAGTGTCACAAGGTAGGGCCACGCCTTCCTCTTCTTAACCTTGTATAAGAAATAATTTCCTCTTATTGCTCAAAATTTTCCTACTATTCTTTGTTGTTCATATTTCACAAGCTAAAGCTTTGCCACTCTTGGCAGCAATGTCTGTGAGGGTCCTTCTCCTCTGCTTGGACCCTTGGTTCTGTTTGTTCTAATCGTGGCTTCTCACAGACTTCACTTTTGTGGGAGTTATTTGTTCAAATATTCTGCCATTTCATTATTTTTGCTCTTTTTCACAAATAATTGCATGCGTACAGTTAATACCTATACCTGTGTGTATGATATGTATATATAGTGTGTGTGATATGTATATATAGTGTGTGTGATATGTATATATAGTGGATAAATTGCTGTTCATATGTTATGCATATATATATCTGCAAAATTTTGCTAAGAAAACTTACTTTATTTCTGCTACTTAGTCATTTTGATTCAACAGTGATATTTGCATTTTTTCTCATTGGCAATAGTTTTCTGAATATTAAATTATCAAACTTCAAAGTTAATTAAAATTATGCAATCTTAAATTCAAATAAAGGTAGGTAGGTAGGTACAAAAAAAAAAAAACATAAGCTACCCACTTCTTAAACATACCATTATATAAAATACTAGTCCTTAATAAAATGAATGTTTTTTGAGTGTTGGAAAATGCACACACACACACACACTGTACATATGACACCATTTACAATTTAAGATGGTTAATACAATCACCAAGTTGATTAATTAAATGAAGGCAATGCTAGAAAGACATTTGTAACCTTCTTACTTGTACACAATGTATGAATTTTCAGAGGGCAAATAAATGTTTAAATTATTTTCACTTCTATATTTATGCATCTAAGGAAATAGTGTGATTTTCTTGAGCTGGTCTCATCCAACTGGTGGAAGAGAGAAACAGAAAAGTATCTTCTGGTTTCAACCACAACACTAACTTACATAGATCTTTGGTGGTATGAGATTAAGTACAAGGGAAAATCAAATTATTGTGAGTTTTTTGTTGCTCCTGTTGTTTTTTATAAGATTTAACTACTTTTAAAACCAAACATAAAAACACCTTGAAAGCTTTTGAATTGAGAATCGTGGCACACTAAGCAATAGCTATTCTAAAAATACAACACCACTTGAGGGCACTGTGAGATTGCATTTTGGTCAAGTGACCTTTTAGGACATCTTGGAAAATAGTACAGTTTTTCAAAACCCAAGATGAACAAACACAGATCCAGAGGTGGAGTAACAACTGCACATGCAGACATGCATAGCTGCTGTCCATAACAACCAGTGCTCCACAGAGGCAGCCCCTAGTCCACAGATTGGGTTCAACAATGGACCACCACGATATGCTTCCGAAGTTTTCTTGACTAGTTTTTCAAGCTGAACTATGATATAATGAATTTCCAGTTGCTGTGATAATGGATCATTTTTTGGCATTTCCCATTCATTAGAATCTATGCCAGTGTGATGGATTAATTTAGGGCCATTTTCCATCCTTGGTATAATCATTGGGAAGGGAATGAAATAGTTGCCACACTGGGAAAATTATAACACAGTGTCCAGGACTTTGAAGTCAGAAAGGAGAGAGTATGATGAAACAAGAATGAGGAGAGAGAGAGAGAGAGAGAGAGAGAGAGAGAGAGAGACAGAGAGAGAGACAGAGACAGAGACAGAGACAGAGACAGAGACAGACTAAGGCTGAATTGAGACTGAAAAGTATTCATAGGGCTTCAGCTCAACAGAAGTAAATTTCTCAGCATGCTGGCTGATATCTCAATCAGAAGAGAGATCATAATGGAATCCAGGGCTAATAATGAAAATGTAAATTGAGATGGATCCTCTAAAGTAGTAACTTTCCTTTTCATTAAAATCAACAGACTACAATAAACATCTTGGAGTCTTTTTATTTGCTATTTAAATTTTTACATTCTCAATTTCTACAGGAAATGAAATATCAAAGACTGATGTGTTAGTCCTGTTTGTCAAGTACTATGGATCATTAAATGTGCACGATGAACATATATTGAACAACTTTACTGTACTCAGCTTCTGATAAAGACAGGAGACAGACAATTTTAAGAGTTCCTCTTGCCTTTAATCAAGGCATGTTATGAAACATGAAATAATACAACAGTAAGAATTGTAAGTGAAATAATACAACAGTAAGAATTAGCTCCCTGGGATTGCAGGGTCTATATTTCCTGAATTTCCTTTAAATCTATACATTTATTTATTTGATTGCATTTTTGTCTGGGATTCAGAAAGCTGTCCTCAGTTTCACTCTCCTTTGACTGATTTTTTTTGCATATTTTTAAAGTCTACAGGGTGTTCAGGGTCTCATTACTATTTCGGACTCTTAGTGATCCACCTGTTTATAACCTCCCAAGAGGTGGGATTACAGGTGGTGCCGCCATGCCCAGTATCAATTTCCCTCTCGATGAGCCCCAGAGGTGGGACTGGCACTGCAGGCCCATAGATCGAACCCCAGGTCCATGCACCTCCTTGAAGGTGCTTTAATCTGCTGAGCTATTTGGCTGGTATATCAATCTTCCTTGGATAGATTAAAATCACCAAGGATTGTCTATGAGTCCTCTGTGGCCCAGGCAAAATACT
>PVKA01015775.1:33016-49358 GCA_004027165.1 Ctenomys sociabilis
AAAAAGAAAAAAAAAAAAAAAAAAAAGAAACTTAAGGTAATCTCATTACTGAAGAATAAGGCCATGCATAGTATAAATTATAGCAAAGTTAAAAGGCAAAATACTGTAGAAATGAAATTGATTATTTAAATATTAATAAATGGCAGAATTACATAATCTGGAATTACATAAATCTGGAATCATGTAAGTTTGATGGTTCAACATGGTTCTATATATCATAAAACATGGAAGATGAAACATAAAAAGTTTCTGAAGGCTGTTTCAGATTGCCATTAATGAACTAAGAGCTATCCAAAAAATGTCTTCAGGGGCAGTCATGTTTACCTGGGGTCTTCTGCAAAGCAGAATGAATGGAATGACTCTAAACATAAAAAGAAAATTTTATTGTAAAGAATTGGCTAATACAATTATGGATGTTGCAGAGTAGCAATGTCTGTATGCAGAAGGTCTTCCAAGATCTGGAAGAGCCCGGATGTAACTGTTGGCCAAATCTGAAGGCCTGAGAGCCAAACAAGTCACTGCTTCAAGCAACTAGTCTGAAAGTTGGCAGGCTTAAAAAATCCAAGAAAAACCCATGTTTCAACTGAAATCTGAAGTAAGCCAAACATCCCTAAGGAGGCAGTTAACTACAGGGCATATTTTGTTGTTCATGGGAATGGAAGGTCTTTTGTTAGTATGAAACCTTTGATTGAAAAATCACTACCCACTTTAGAGAGGGTGTTATACTGTATTCAGTCTGTCAGTTAAGCTTATCCAAAGACACCTTAGGAGATACACCACTTGGAATAATGTTTTGATGAAATAGTTGGGCACTGTCGTTTAGACAAATAGACAATAGTGAGACTGGAATGTGCTCTACTAAGTTTCAATTCAAATGAGTTGGTGTGTCATGATTCACAGTTCCAAAGATGACGTGAAGTTTACTCACTGAAATTGGCATCCATCTTTATTTTACTTGTCTAAGGAGTCTGGAGCACCTGTGTCAATTCCTGATGCCTCTCTTTGCTCATCTCTTGGCAAGACTAACCCTCAGAAATGGGACAGTTCAGGCCAAATCAGTTATTACTTGCCACACAAACATACAACTGGCACTATGCTTTCTTTCTCAGGGACATGTATGGCATTTCCCTGATCTTTTATTGAACCAAAATGTTTATATATTTTCATTTTGCATCTTCCCATTTTAAATTAAACAGTGCCATTGTGACCAAAACCCATACCAATTTGATCTGTCACTACATAGAATGTGTTTATTTCTTCAAAACTTTTTAAATGGGGAAAGGTATAGTGAAGTCAATTTGTGGAGGTTCCCACCCATAATCTGCTGGCTCTGAGGCAGATGGCACATGGCAGAGGGGAAGCAGTTCATCATAAGGGAAGACAGCTAAAGCAACAAGAATGTGTTGTATAGTAATTTTCTCATTATATAAACATTTGGTATTCCACTTATCTGCAATTAAGTCTAATACAAAAATCACAGGCTACAATCAGGTTTTACAGATATCTTCCAAATGAATGGTAGGAACTATGTTCCTTCTCGTAGCCTAATTTCTCAGACTCAGCTCCAACACCCAAGACCAACTCTGAAATCTTCAGCAGAGCTCTTGCCTAGAAATTCATATTTTTTGGCCAGGTGTAGCCTTCAGTTCTGTTTTGTCTATAGAATCCAAATTTACTGGCAAGCACCAGCTAAAGAACTGAAGCTTATTATGTTGCCAGTCTTCATAATCCCTTTATACAGTTTGAAAAGCTCCAACTTCTAGCCTTTCTTAAGCCCCATGCAAAGACTTCTGGCACCTCCTCTGATTTGCCTCACTGGCACGGAAGAAACAACAGAGGTGACCAGAACATTACAGGGGGAAAAAAGTTCTGTTCATTTCTTTCATAGGGAAATAAATAGGAAGTTTTTTCCTTTAACCTAAAAGTTAGATTTCCCCTATGTCTGACTTTACATTTATTATAAAATGCTATTTTATTGAATAACTCTTCTGTGTCTGTTTAATTGCTTTTCCCCAATTCTTGGTGTCTGCTCAACTCCTATCTGACTGAAAATCTCTACTCCCCACCTTTGTTATTTACTCATCTCGGTGAGCAAGGAGTCTGTCAGGTTGGTTCAACCAGAGATCTTTGAATGTTGTTATCTTTGTCTTAATTGCATTCCCATTGACGGGTCAAAATACCCAATGCTCATAAATTGAAGAAGGAAAAGATTATTTAGCTACTGGCTGGGGAGGGGCAGACCACAGTCTGCTGGCTCCAACCTAAGGCGACATGGCAGCAGTATGCCAAATAAGCAACCTTCCATGTGAGGTCTGGAAGGTCACAGGGGTCCTTTCCTCTTCTTCTGGCTTTATTTCACTCAGGCTGCATGCCCATTCACTGGTTGGTGTGACCAACATGGAGTGGGCTTTCCTCCCCAGGAAATCCTTCTTCCATGCCAAGAACTATGTTAAACCGGTGGACTGATGCAATGTCACACAGCTATGATCCAGTCACTCCCAAATCTCCACTTATCGAGGTCAGAGATATTAGAGAGACATGGAGACATAAACCAAAACACCCTTCTAGCAATATTCTAGCCACCAACTTCCTGCTGTTTGGCAATAAATTTCCACTTGTTCCTTCTTTATTTGGAAGGGACCCTGTCCTATAATAGGATCACACTCCTTTTTGATCATAGTCCTGCATAAAATATTTGTAATGACATTAACTTCTATCCAGTTCTAGATTCTTTGATATAACCCACTGCAATTATCAATCTTTACAATTGACCACCTGCTTACTATAATAAGTGAAACATCCTCTAGTGATTTGCTATATATTATTTATAAAGTCTCTTTTAATAAATTTAAATTATTTTCATTGTTTTTTCCTTTAAATGATTCATAATGCCTAATTAAAAATTTAATTTCTGCTTTTGTTTATATATACATAAATATATATGTATATATGGAGATATTAAAGATAAAAATATTAGAATAATTTATTGACGTCAAAATGACATCATAACACTTGCAAATTACAATGTTGCTTTACAAAGGAGCATGTAGTTCCAATGCAGTAAACAAAGGACTGCATACTGGTCTGTAACATCCCCAATATTGTGTGATATTTTCAAATTACCCTTTTCTCACTTGTAATTCATTTCTGAAACTTCAATTTTTATATTATTAATGTAGCTGTGTATTTACTTCTTGTAATTTCTTTTATCAAATATATAAGATTTATATATTATTTAACAAATAATGCACAATCAATAAATTTTATAACAATATGGGGCAAATTTTGCTTAGCACAAAGAGCAGGTCCCCAATAAAGAGCAAAGTGGAGAGACTGGGAAGATAGCTCGGCTGTCTGAGCTCCTGCCTGGCAAATACAAGAATCTATGTTCAGTCCTGGGTACCATAAACCATGCCAGCCATCAAAACCTGGCATGGTGGCTCAAACCTGTGATCCCAGTGCTGACAGGGCTGAACTGGGTGGGTCAGTATGAGTCCAGTCTGAATATTGAGATCCTGACACAAATTGAGAAATATAATTTGTCATAGAGATGAAAACGAAATCCATTTTATGGTATTTAGCATATCATTGGCCAAAATGAATCCTATGAATTTGTTGCATAAAAATGTATTATTGTTAATTTCAATCTTTTACAGGTTGGATCAAGTCCTAGAATAAGCTTTTTAACTTATAAAGCTAATAGCTAATTCCATTTTTAGCATGATCTTTCACATTTATGACAACTTAAATTCATAAAATTAAATTTGGACAGTGTTGGTGATGAGTCATTTTCGTGTACTGAGAAAAGTGTTGACCTAGAAACAGATCATGTGTTTCATATTACTGTTTTCTTCCTACCACACTAGAAAGGCAGCAAAGAAGTAGTTCAACCTCCAGTTGAAATTTGGCATCAGTATAAGGTAGTTGTGCAAATCTGAGTCAGCAATGATACTATCATATAGGGTAGGATAATCATAACTATCTTTTTTCTTTAACATAATTTTGGCACAAGGATTTGGGAAATTTAGTGACACATAATCTATTTTTTGAGCAGTACTATGGAAAATAGAAAATTGTTTCCCAGACATGGGCAGCTTATTGTAAAAGGGCTTGGTCCGGAATCCAGATCATATAGTTTCCAAACCAAGCCCTTTTGCAATGAGCTGCCCCATATTGCTATAAAATTTATTGATCGTGCATTCTTTCTTATGTAATGTATAAATCTTATGTATTTGATAAAAGAATTGCAAAGGCCAAATATGTAAATATATTGATAATACAGTTCCAAAATTGTCTTGTAGTTCCAGAACTACAACTGAGAAAAAAGTAATTGGAAAATATCACACAATATTGGTGATGCTACAGATCAGTATATAATTCTTTGCTTACTGCATATGAACTACTATGTTCTTTTCTAAAGCAATATTGTGATTTGCAAGTGTTATGATGATATTTTAACTTCAATCAAATTGTCCCACTATTTTACCTTTAACTTAATATTTTACAAAACAGAAACTATATAAAGATTTTTATGTATTTAGTAAAGGGCTGACATGGTCCCACTACACGGATTTGTAGGCATCTTTCCCATTTTTCAGGCCCCCAAGCACTGAGATTAGAGGCACACGCTACCAATCTCAGTCTCCATCATTGTCTCAGCGCACCTCAGAGGCAGATCTGGCACTGCACACCTAGGATCAAACCCAGTCCCTGCATCACCCTCACCAGGTGCTGTATTCGGCTGAGCTATCTGGCTGGCCCTAAATAAAATATTAATTTGGCATTATGAATAAATTAAAGGAACAAAACAGGGCAGGTGATATAGATCAGTGGACTAAGTGCTTGCTCAGAAAGCGCAGGGGCCAGGGTTCGATCTCTGGTACTGCATTCAGCGCTGGAACTGCTGAGCTAGCAATGGAGTCTGGGCGTGATCATGCACTCCTGTAATTCCAATGCAAGGGAGATAGAAATCAGGAAGATTGCTATGAGTTTGAGCTTTATAGTAAGACCTGCACACACACACACACACAAAAAAAAAAAAACAAAACAAAAAAACTGAAAAAAGGAACAAACAATGGAAATAATTTAAATTTATTGATAAAGAGAGACATATCAAATCACTAGATTATATTTCAGTCATTAAAGTAAGCAGGTTGAGTCGGGCGTGGTGGCGCATGCCTGTAATCCCAGCACTCGGGAGGCTGAGGCAGGAGGATTGTTGTGAGTTCGAGACCAGCCTGAGCTACAAAGTGAGCTTAAGGCCAGCCTGAGCTGCATAGTGAGACCCTGTCTCAAAAAGACAAAAAAAAGACAAAAAAATAAAAAAATAAAAAAATAAAGTAAGCAGGTGATCAATTGTATAGATTGATAATTGGATCGGTTTATATCAAAGAAACTAGAGTTGGATAGAAGTTAATGTCATTATAAATATTTTACGCTTGACTACAATAAAAAAAAAAAAAGGAGAGTGGCCCTAGTATAGAACAGGATCTCTTCCAAATAAAGCAGGAACAAGCTAAAATTTATTGCCAAAGAGCAAAAATGTTGGTAGATAGAAAATTGCTAGAAGGTTATTATGGTTTACATCTCCATGTCTCTCCAAGATCTCCTACCCTGGCCAGTGCGGCTTTCAGAAGTGACTGGGTTATGGCTGTGTAACATTAGATTAGTTAACTGATTGGTTTAGTGTAGTTCTTCATGTGGATGTAAGATTTTCTAGAGAGGAAAAGCCCACTCTGTGTCAGGGTAGCACCGACCAGTGAATGGGCTTGCAGCCTGGGTGAAATAAAGCCGAAAGAAGAGGTAAGGCTTCCTGTGACCTCTGAGACCTTGCATGGAAGGCTGCTCTGCTGGCATGTTCCTGCAATGCTGCCTTAGGTTGGAGCCATTGACTGTGGATTGAAACCTCCCCAACTGTTAGCTAAATACACTTTTCCTTCTTCAACTTGTGAGCATTGATATTTTGACCCATCAATGGAAAACTAATTGAGATGAAGATAGCAAAACTCAAAGATTTCTGGTTGAACCAGCCTGAGAGGATCCCTTCTGATACACATGAAGATGAATAGGTAGGTGGGGAATAGGGAATTTCAGACAGATAGGAGCTGAACTACAATCATCTGGTGCCACATTCATCTCCCTTTGCATTAACTCTCATGGCTGGACATCAAAAATTTCAACATTTAGTTTCATTTTAGAAGTGGGTTTGGTAGCTGGAAATCGACCAAAATAACCTATGTAACTATGTAACAGTTTATTGATAAGCAACTTCATTCATTCCTGGATGGGCTGTGAAAAGAAGAGTTACAGTGGTTAGAAGTGAGTGATGAGTTTGTAACCTTTGATCTCTGGTCCCTTCCTCCCTGGCAGTGTTCCGCTGCTCTCTGCCTCCTTGATACTGTGAAGTGAACAGCTGTGTTACACCATCCGTTTCTTCCACGATGTTGTAACCTGCTCAAGAGCATAGCAATGAATCAATTGACCATGGACTAATGCCTCTGAAATTGAGTGCCAAATAAACCATTGCCTTCTCTGAACTGTAGGTGTTAGGCCCTTTGTTCCAGCACAAAAAACTATCTGGCCAGTAGCATAATGCTTGAAAGTGATTTATTTAACAGCTTCTACAAAATGCTCTGTATTCCAAAATCTTGCCAGTGGTTAAACTTACAGTTTAAGTAGATCCTAACATTTTAATGATATTTTGTCAGAGGAGGAGCTGAATTTCAAATGTAAGTTTAAAGTTTAAAAAGTATATTGTTTAAAGATTGTGTATATTATAAGGATGGTGGTAATGATGAATTCTTTTATCTGGACTCTTAATGCATAAGTTTCCATGGTTTTCAAAGGACAGAATAGCCAATTATGTTTCCCTTACTTTAAGTTAATAATGTAGGCTGTGTCAGTTTCATTTATAAAATTTTTGAGCAATAACAAAGATATATCATTTTTGTTTGTGAATTTACCAGTTTACTTAGTTATAAAATTTTGGTAGCATAGAGAATTTTGCTTTCTCTATTATGAAAACACCTTGCTTTAGACTTGTCTACAGTTTAAAAGCTTTTAAAGATTTTTTTAATCTCCTACTGGCCTTAATTTTGATCCAACAGAAATAATGTTTCTGATAAAAGATTTTCATTAGGATTTGGGCTAATGTAAATATTAATTCCTAAAATTAATTGTTTAAAACTGTTTCCAAATAACAACAGAGTCATACAGTACTAGTAATCTCACTGTTTACAAGTGACAGAAAATGATACGATGCTATATTTAAGGTTAGGTTAAATATGAATTTTAAATTAAGAGAATGTAGTTCAAAAGGAATCATAGTACTATGTTTTATTTTGTATTGGTAGTTAGGAAAGTGTGTGCTTGACTTTTACCCAAATAGTGGTGGCCACTGTAGAATGCAGTGACCAATTTCATCACTAAGACTATGAATTAATGCATATTATGATAATTATCTTATGAACATCTCCCTATGGCAGATAGTATAAAGTTTGATTTGAACTTTGTTACAAATGTCTTAGTGCTTGCCCCCATGGAAGTGGAGGAATTTCAGAGAAGGTTTAATTGTCAGTATAGCTAAAAAAAAACAGGAAAACATACGGTGTGATATGACACAATCACTAAAAAAGTATTGTGGAAGGCCAGGTGACTCCATGGATATTTTTCAAGTTAAAGAGATAAAAATGAAGGGCTGGAGAGATAGCTCAGTGGAATAAGTGCTTCCCTCGCAAGCACAAGGGCCTGAGTTCAATCCCCAGTTCCACCAAAAAAATAAATAAATAAAACAATAACAACAACAACAAAAAAAAGAGATAAAAATGAAGTTAGGAAAGATGAAGCAGGTTAGTGGTGGATGGAGAGTCATCATGCATAGGTGCCCAGGTACGCTAATGGAAGGGTTTAAGGTAGGAAAAGGTGGAATCCCCGCTCCCGGATAAAGCACAGCATCACAAGGAATTAGTCAAACCAGAATGGTGGATATTCCAGATCTTCCCAACAACTTTCATTCTAAAAGGAGATATTTAGAAGACATTTTGCATTGGATGATTCTTATAATTGTATTATGTAGGGAGCTGAAATATTCATGTTAGGCTTTTTAAAAGTAACCATGTGAAAAAATTCATTGGAAAAGTCACAGGTGATTTTTCTTAAATTTCCAAACCATCTTTATTTCAGAATCTGAACACGTATAAAATTTATAATCAGAATATTTTTAAAGACTTAGAAAGCTTTTTGTGACAGAAACTAAGATTCAAATTTAGAGTAATTACAAATCTTTTCATCATTTGAGATGTACTTTGCATTTGTTTAAGTTTGTGTTTATTGCTATTATTATTCCATTTTGAAATACCAACTTTTGCTTGACTCAATTCAAGTGATATTAATAATTTCACTTCAATAAAGTGGCAAATTGTGCTTTATCATTTAAAAGAAATATGAATGGATGTAAATGTCACATTAACACCTAAGGCACAGCAGAACTATTGCAAAGAGAGATAAATTCATGTGATATTTTAATCAATAAACTCCATACTGATTGTATTTATTATTTCTTATAGGCACTTGAGCATCTGTACATTAGCTTTTAGATTTATGGTTTCTTTGTGTATTTGAACATCTGTCCATTGGTTTAGGATGCCTGTTACAAACTTAAATTGCACCACAGGGGGAAATATTGCACAGAATTTATATGAATAGCCTATAAAGAGCCTGAGGTATTAGAATTTAGTGTTAAAGCCATATGTTAAAACTAGCAAACACACACACACACACAAATCTACACAGATATAAAGTTTATTTTTAATCAAGTTCTAAAACCTGGCAAAGGGGTTAGGGAAGAAAGTTATTTATTTATTTATTTATTTAATTTTCTTTATGTATCTGCTCAGGGTCTTACAAAGCAGCTCGGACTCACAATGATCCTCCTGTGTTCGGTCTCCGCAGCGCTGGGATTACGGGGGTGTGCCACAGCACTCGGACTCAGTCTCCTGTTTGGCACTCCCGGGGATAGGTCCACTACGGCACGTGGAACTGGGATTGAAGCCTGTTCCCTGCGCTTGCCAATGTGGGTGCTTAGCCTGCTGAGCTATCTCACTGGCCCTAAGGGACAACACATTGTAATATGAGAAGACCCCATGGACACAGAAAAACAAAATAACTCTTCTATACTCAGAACTTGGGGGACATTATGATAAAAGCAGTTTTATGTCTCTGTCTTTTAATGCCCTAGTTTATATGGTCTCTGTGGAATGATTATTTTTAGTTATTATTTAGTATACACATACGTACTGATTCTTTGATGAGCATTCTTCTCATTAGCCTCTCAGTCAAACTGATAATGTATCAGGGCTTAAAACCTTTTTAAATTTTTATCACCAACCTTTATGCTTTTCCAGTCCCATGTCTTAAACTGTTAAATTTACTAAAACTCTCCACACTCTTTCTGCTTCAGAACTTCACTCCATACTCACTCCCTTCCATTGGCTATCTTCAACATTTTTCATTTCTGATCTAAATATCAGCTTCACAGTTGTTTTCTTTAGAAAGAGTTCCCTGCTTCCTCAAGGCTGGGCAAGGTATATTTTCTCTGAAAAATACCTTTTTATGTATTAAAATGACATAGGCAATCAGGAAATGACAAAGCTGAATGGGGAACTACACACAATCTGTTTAACTACAAAATCCAGGACACATTTGAAAAATGTGTCGGATCCCCATGTGTGGTCTTCTCTTTGAACCTGAGCAGGTTTTCAGTAGACTGGCTTGGTCCTGACATGGGCTAGACACACAGGAGCTCAGTACCACCTCTTGGGACCTGGATGTACAAGTTTTTCAGCTTTTCCTCAAGTTTAGACACCATAAAAAGACACAGATGCCAAGAACATTTTGTTATCATGGCTTTTTCCATGGCATCCCACTATGTCCAAGATGTTCTTTTACATTAAGCTTTGCTCTTTTACTTCACCCATGCTTACTCCATGGTGTGACTTTCTCCTTCACTCTTCATTATTATGTTTTCAAATAAATGTTTCCACTGGTTTTTGCTTGTTCCAATTAATTCTTTGTTTGAGATGAGAAGAATCTGAAATCTCACTCCACAAGGAAAGGTGAGCAGTCCAGAACCTGGTGAAAGCTAACTAATGATTCACTTTAAGGAGGAACCCAATAACATTTTGGTATACCAGGAGTTTCTGATAAAACAAACAAACAAAAAGCAGGCATTGCTTGCTACAGTGATATTTATTTATTGATCATCATAAATGACTAGTTTCTTATCTGTGGGCTCCACAATACCCCATATTTCAGACGAACTTCTGACCTTTACTTAGTGGTTCCTTGCCTTTAACCTTAAACAAGGAGTCAGTTAAAGCTAACTTTTAGAATGAGTGGGTTAGAAAGTTGATGAATCAAGTGATTGGAGCAGATAAGTTGGACCATAGGTGGTATTCTTACAAAGAATTGTAAATAAAAAAAGAATAAAAAAGAGGAATGCTTCTTCCCTAATGGAATCATCAAAAAACATTACTTTCTACCAAATATTTTTTATAAAAACATAAGCTCAACAAGAAAGTAAATCCCAATAGCAAACTGTGTTCTAGATGACAGTAAGACTTTTTTTATTGATTGACAAGGTAATAATAACAAGATAAAAAGAAAGCACTGCCAAAGGTCCTCATGACAATTACTTTAAAAGATATTTGTGAGATCACTAAAAGAAATAGAAATGTGAGTTGGGAATAGTGACATAGATAGACGAGACTATTTTTGTGTATTAGTTTATATTTATTTCTCAACTTGTGTGAAGTTTTATAAATAACAATACTGCTAATTTTAAAGTGAATTTTACGATTTTGTCAGGGCATAATGGTAAGAGGTAAAATTTAGTGTTCTTTTATGAACATTACACATATATAGGATCTTAAGAAGTTGATTATCAGGGTGATTACATACCTTGTGAGGTACTTCAATCCTTTTTAAGAGAAATGCATTAGCCATTTTGATGAGTACCTCATTGTTTGGCCTGCCACACAATTTGATCTAAAGGTGTTTCAAACTTCCAGAAGGTAATCTGACTTTTAACAGAATAACAGTCCTCCCTGTGATCAGTGGTTTTGTTTATTAAGTGGAATTTGAACCAGGTATTATGCTAAGCTGCTTTAAGATACATGATCTAAATACTCTGAAATAAGAATTCATATACTTTTTTCTTTTCTATTTTCAAATATAGTATTTTCTGCAGAAGTATTTATTTCCTAAACTATTTTTTTATTGATCCATGCATTCATTCATAATTCACTCCACTGCTACTACAGTAGGTATGCCTCATGAAAAATACTGCTAAGAACACTAGAATTACTTTTACCAGCACTAACAGTAATGAACAACACTTATCAAATAGAAGTAAAATGTTATATCCTGGGCAAAAGTATCTCAAATATCACTTGGCCCGGAATGATATTTCTCAAATATGTTCCTATTTTAATGAAGGTAAGAGTTTAAGTTAACTAATCAATTTTCTTCATCTCTGAAATTATCATTTCTTTTTACTTTGGTGATCATGATATAGAAATTAATAAAACTAGAAAGTTGTAGCTATCATATGGTGATATTAAATAGCTGATTTGGGATATAGATACAAAAATTACATTCTTTGTTATATACGACTTCCTTTATCTTGGTCTTAACCATCAAGCAGAAAAGTATGAAAATGAGGCATAAAATGTAAAGCCATATTAATATGCTGAGCTGTAAAGTGCTTAAATCAACAACTTCTAACATTGTTGGTCTTATGGATACCCACTATTATTATGGACTACTGGACTATATTGGATTACTTTGCTGAATTCATGCACCTATAATATATGCATGGCAATGGAATATCCATCTCTGACAAAAGTAAATGAAAAGGGGGAATATAAATAAAGGACCATTTTGTAGCAAAAAAATCCATATATATGAAATGGTTAGCATAGATATACAGCTATTTTCTCTTAGTTCAATGAGAAGAAAGTTTTGAACTAATAGTGTTAAGACAAGATTTCCTATCTGCATCTTGTACTATGAATAACTACTACAAAGACGATGTGCAACGTATTAAGTATTGTAACTGTCCTGCTAACCTGTTTTAAAACTGTCTCATTGCTACTTCTTTCTCAATAAAATTAATCTGAGAAAAGAAATCAGGTGCCTGGGCTGAGGTTGTAGCTCAGTGGTGAGTACTACACAGCTTGCGGCATATGAGAGAAAACAAAGAACAAAAGAAGAGAAGGGGGAAGAAGCCCTTTAGTTTAATGATTCTGATAAAATCAGTATCATTTTTCCTGCACCTGGTGTGGTGTTTTAGAAAAGCATTTTATTTTAGAACAGCTTTAGACTTATAAGGAATGATTCTTAGTATTCTACAGAGTTGAGGATTCTGGTTGTAAGATTCTAGACAAGGATATTCTTGTGACTCATCGCCATATTCCTGGAGAATAAGTAAATTCTTCCATCACAAGACAATAATGGATGCTCACTTTGTTCATTAATTCTACTGAATTAATTAATTGATTTTATTAAATAAAAAGAAATACAAAGTAATACAAACCACAAAACCTGAAAAATGTACTAGGGATAAGTCTCTTAAGCCAGAATTTAGAACTGGGCATCTTTTGACAGGGAGGCTTCCTGGAAAGCAGCTGTGAACCACTGATTGGAAGGCAAGTTTCATATCTTAGCTGGTTCCACTTTGGGAGCCAGGGTTGCATAGTTCATGTAAAATAATATACACAGGGAAGAGTATACCAGCCACATTTAACAATGACAATCAATATATGTATTAATACTATTAAAACATATTGGTGTTATTTCATGGGGAAGGGTTATTTCAAATTATTTAACCAAAGGAGGATTTAATTGACACCTTAGTTTACATCACCAGTACGAGACTGGCACATGTCAGGCACCATTGTCAAAATTCACTGTGCCTCTAATCCATTCTATTAGCCACATGAAAAGAGCCTTCATAATTTGTCTGTTTCCCTTATAATTATGTCATAGTTGCAAGTGATAAGCCCAATTCAAGCAAAACCTGATACATACTTTTAAATCAATACATCTTTCCTGATGTCTTTAAAATATTTCATTTATAAAATTAGCTTTTATTAAGATGTCAATATTTCTAGTATTTTATACAAAAAGCCAAATTGGATCTGTCAGATCTGCGGCTCTCAGGTATAATTTTTAAAGTATCTTTTTTTTCTTAACTAGGTTCACTCATAAAGTTAAGCATGTTTAATATAATTTAGGGAGTGAATTGACTGTTTTAAGAAATGAATGAAATGTGTTTAATATATTACTC
Source organism: Ctenomys sociabilis (assembly GCA_004027165.1). Lineage (NCBI taxonomy): Eukaryota > Metazoa > Chordata > Mammalia > Rodentia > Ctenomyidae > Ctenomys > Ctenomys sociabilis. The sequence goes on from PVKA01015775.1 coordinate 46,362, forward strand.
ACAATGTATTGACAAGAGTAAAATTTATTGAGGTATCAGGAAGAACAATATGAAGGAGTAGAAGTGAAATTTTATTTTGTAACTGAATTTCAGATAAATATTATTAAAAATATGGTTTAAAAATAGCTAATGAATGAGACAAAGTAACAGCAAAAAAAAAAAGACATTTTTATTTCTAACTTTGTCTCTTCCTACATAGAAGAAGTTGAATGTAGTATTCAGTGGTCCTCAATTTATGAACACTTTGTTAGTAAACAGAAACACTTGGCAAAATGTTGTTTTGTTTGCAAATAAAACACATAATTAACTGGGCTTCAGCCTTCATTTTTGCATAAACACAAAGATAAGCATATTTTTTCAGTAAGGTAGAATAAATTAAGTTCATAAAGTATAGTAGTCCTCTCCTCAAGTTTTTGGGATTCAAGGTTATATTTTTGATTTAACAATATGCAATTGTATTCTTTCTGTATTATTTTTGTGTTTTCACCCTATATCTTTAACACTTTTGCTGTGGGCATGTTTTGGCTTTCAAAATTAAGCACTGACATCTACTTTTTACAATTATAACACAGATAAAAAGTCAGGATGTTGTGAAATTGATGTGAAAAAATAATATTCAACATGTTTAAAATAAAATATTTTGGCTGAAGATGTAACAATCAGGAACAGAAAAAGAAACAAGGGATGAAAGCTTAAAGGTAGGAGCAATACATTTTAAGTAGATACTGATAAAAAGTGTTACAACAATTTTAGAGTACATTAAGTCATTTGTAATTATCATGGTACAGCCTTAACTTTCCCATCACATTTATAATAAAGAAACAGAATGTGAGATACCAAATATTTGTATTAGATCCCTTCTCTGCTTCATGACATTTCAATGAACACAACCATTTTTCTCACTGAAGAACATTTTTAATTACATGCGGCTTTTGTGTAATAAGCAATATAATGCAAAGAAATGTTTTTTAAATAACTTTGAGCATGCCATTAGAACATATCATGGCATAAATTACAATAAATGCAAAAACATATGAGGATACCTTTGATATCACCAATCATTGAAATGATTGTCCTAGTTCCTATGTGATTGTTTCTAAATACTTCATATATTGTGTCATGATTGATCATATAATTTCTCATTTTACAAAACACAGTGAATCCTTTAGAATATCATTCTCTCAATTCTACATTGCTTTTGATACAAATTTTATTTGATTCTTCTTTTAGATTTTCCTAGATTGTCATTTCAAAATATTTTAATACTACATAAAAGACATTAAATATATAGCTAAAATCTGACAACTGAACTTTAATTTGAATTCCCTGATCACACTGCCTAGGTAACACAGGGAGGTAATGGTGATATAGTTGAAAAATCATGAAAAAGTATTTCAAATTTTAATGTAGGGGACACATTATATAAACATTTGTAAAATTATTCTCAAAGTAATTTTGAAAATTCTGTTGTTCACAAAATTGAGTTAAAACTATCATTCTACTTCAAAAGCACCTAAATGCTCCATTGGTGCAATCAATTCGGTTGTGTTACTTTCATAAAACTATACCTGGAAAAGAAATCTTTAATTTCTATTCATTTTATTCTTTGCACCCACTTAGCTCTTGCAGGTCAGGATAGAGAGAGAGAGTGACTCTTAGGTTTCCAAATGCAGGGTTCACCTGATCCAATGCAATGTAGCAATGCTTATTCAAGTAATACTACTAATGTGGATGAAGCTGTTTGAATATTGAAGGCTGTTTAATTTGAATAATTTACTGAACATACTTGATTGGAGTCATGACTACATTCAAATTAAAAGAAAATGTATGCATTAATATTTTGAACTTCTGAAATAAAATTCTGCATTATTTATTAAGGCCTAGCACACACTACTTTACATTACTAAACTTCATGAAATGTTATGGAAATGCCAGAAAATGTTTAAGTTGATAAAACATTATTACAAAAAAGGCACATTTGCCTTTAGTCTCATTCAAGATACTCCACTTCTGCTTGCTTCAAATACACTTATTCCACTTGTCATCCTTTCTAATGCAGTTCAAGAAGTCCTCTTTCTTAAGTGTCTTTATCAGCTATGTTTAAAAAACAGAAAGTGTTTCTTAGAGTGCTATCTGATGGAGTGGAAAGATCATAAAAACATTACAGTAGGCCTCATCCACCATTTTTAGTGGCTTTGCGTTTGTGATTTATGGCTTATCCTCAAATACAAATGTCCATGAAAAGCTAACACTTTGCATGGACTTCAGGCAGCCACAAAAGCATATGCAGTGACACTCCCAGAGAAGTCTCCCAGAACTGCTTCAGAAAGCATCAAGTAAGGGGGGAAATGTGCACTCAAACCAAGAGGGAGCATTGTGAGGGGGAGTGACAGTCTTCACTGTAATTGATTGTTTTTATTTTCAGAATATTTTTCAAACACACCTTGTGGATTAATTCTCTGTAAATTGCAATGAGAATAGTATCAGTTTATCTTCCCAGGCTCTTGTGATTACAACTGAACTGTAAACAGTAAAATGAATTCACATTGTTTGATCTCACATTCATTTATCTTTACTTTTCACTCTACATTTTGAGAGACAAAAATGAGCAAGATTTTGTATTAATGTATTTTTCAGAGGCTCTTTTTGATGAGGTTGGCAAGAGGCTTATCGATTTTATTTAGTTTTTCAAAGAACCAGCTTTTTGTTTTGTGGATTCTTTGAACTGTTTTTTTCATCTCAATTGAGTTAATTTCTGCTCTAATCTTTATGATTTCTTCCCGTCTTTGTGCTCTGGATTTTGTTTGCTCTTCTTTTTCTAGTTGTCGAAGGTGCAACATTAAGGTGCTAATTTGTTCCCTTTCCATTTTCTTAATGTGTGAGTTTATAGCTATTATTTTCCCTCTAAGAACTGCTTTCATCGCATCCCATAAATTCCGGTAAGTTGTACTTGAATTTTCATTGAATTGTAGATATTGCTGAATTTCTTGTTGAATT
>PVKA01015776.1:0-49288 GCA_004027165.1 Ctenomys sociabilis
TCAAGAGTTCCTCTTACTTTCTCTTCCAGGAGATTGCATGTTTCTGTTTTAATGTTTAGACCTTTAATCCTTTTTGACTTTAACTTAGTGCATGGTGATAGAGCTGGGTCAAGTTTTAGTTTTCAGCATGTAGAAAGCCATGTTTTCCAGCACCATTTGTTAAAGAGGCTATCTTTCTTCCAGTGAGCTTGTTTAGCCCCTTTGTCGAAGATCAGATGGCTGAGTGTGATTGTAGATGCCTCTGCATCTTCTAATCTATTCCACCGATTCTCAGGTCTATTTTGTTGCCAATACCATGTTGATTTTATCACAGTGGCTTTGTAGTGTAATTTAAAGTCAGGAATTGTGATGCCTCCTGCTTGTCTTTATTGTCCAAGATTGCCTTTGCTATTCTAGGTCGTTTGTGGTTCCAAATAAATTTTAGGAATGATTTCCCTATGTCTGGGAGGTATGTTGGTGGCAGTTTGATAGGGATTACATTAAATCTGTACAGCAATTTTGGGAGTATGGCCATCTTCATGATGTTGGTTCTTCCTATCCAGGAGCATAGAATATCTTACCATTTTCTGAAATCCTCTATAATCTCTTTCTTAGGGTATTGTAATTTTCCATGAAAAGATCTTTGACTGCCATGGTTAAGTGAATCCCAAGGTATTTCATTTTCCGCAGTGCTATTGTAAAAGATATTGTTTCTATTGTTTCCCTTTCAGTGTGCTTGTTATCTGCATAGAGGAATGCTATTGACTTTTGAGTATTGATTTTGTATCCTGCTATGCTACTGAATTTCCCTATCACTTCTAGTAGATTCTTGGTGGAATTTTTGGGGTCTTCCAAGTAAAGTATCATGTTGTCTACAAATAGTGATAATTTAACTTCTTCTTTACCTATTCTTATTCCCTTTATTTCTCCCTCTTTTATAATGGCTTTTGCTAATAATTCTAACAATATATTGAATAGGAGGGGTCTTGTACCTGATTTAAAAGTAAAAGATTTCAGTTTTTCCCCATTTGGGATTATATTAACTTTTGCATTGTCATAGATGGCTTTTATCAAGCTAAGGTAGAGTCCATCTATTCCAATTTTCTGTAGGATCTTGAACATTAATGAGTATTGGACTTTGTCAAAAGCCTTCTCTGCATCAATTGAGATGATCATGTGGTTTTTAGATTTCAGTCTATTAATATAGTGTATTACATTTATAGATTTTCAAATATTGAACCATCCTTGCATCACAGGGATGAATCCTACCTGGTCATGGTGTATGATCTTCTTAATGATTTGCTGTATTCTATTTGCCAGGATTTTGTTGAGTATTTTTGCATCTATGTTCATGAGGGAGATTGACCTATAGTTCTCCTTTTTGGTTGTGTCTTTCCCTGGTTTTGGAATCAGTGTTATACTTGCCTCCAGAAATGATTTTAGGAGGACTGCGTCCTTTTTAACTTCGTTGAAGAGTTTGTGGAGTGTGGGGATTATATATTCTATAAATTTCTTGTGGAATTCAACTATGCATCCATCAGGATCTGGACTTTTCTTTGTCTGTAGGCTTTTTATTACGTTTCGTATTTTGTTGGCTGTTATTGGCTTATTGAGAGTTATTATATCTTCTTGATTCAGTTTTGGTAATTTGTACCTTTCAAGGAATCTGTCCATTTCTTCTGGGTCTTCTATTCTCTGGGCATAAAGATTCTCGAAGTAACTATTGATAATCTTCTGAATTTCCACTGGGTCTGTGGTGATTTCACCCTTTTCATTCCTTATTGCATACTTGAACTTTCTCTTTTTGATCAGGTGGGCTAGAGGCTTATCAACTTTATGTAGTTTTTCAAAGAACCAACTTTTTGATTTGTGGATTCTTTGAACTGTTTTCTTCATCTCAATTGAATTAATTTCTGCTCTCATCTTTATGATTCCTTCCTGTCTTTGCACTCTGGGTTTTGTTTGCTCTTCTTTTTCTAGATGTTGGAGGTGCAAGGGTATTGATTTGTTCCCATTTGTTTTCCTAATGTGTGAGTTCATAGCTATGATTTTCCCTCTAAGAACTGGTTTCATCGCATCCCATAAATTCCGGTAAGTTGTACTTGAATTTTCACTGAACCATAGATATTGTTAAATTTCTTGTTTAATTTCTTCTGTGACCCATTGAATGCTGAGTAGGGTGTTGTTTAGTTTCCATGAATTTAGTGGGTTTTTCTGGTTTCTTTTGTCTTTTATTTCCAGTTTCATTGCAGTGTGGTCCGATAATGTGCATGGGATAATTTCTATTTTCTTGCATATATTTAGGCATGACCTCTGGACTAGTATGTTGTCTATTTTGGAAAATGACCCGTGTGAAGCTGAAAAAAATGTGTATTCAGCTGTGGTTGGGTGGAACACTCTGTGTATGTCCACCCGATCCATTTTTTTCCAAGCTCTGGTTTAGTTCTGCTACTTCCTTGCTAATTTTTTGTCGGTTTGATCTATCTTTTTGAGACAAGGGTGTGTTAGTGTCTCCTATTAAGACTGTGTTCTTAGACATTAAGTTCTTCATGTCCGTTAAGATTTGTCTTGCATAGTTGGGTGCTCCTGTGTTTGGTGCATAGATACTTATGTGTTACCTCTTGCTCTTGAATTTTTCCCCTGACCAATATATAGTGGCCTTCTTTGTGTTGTTTGATTGTTCTTGGTTTGAAGTTGAGACTGTCTGAGAACAGAATTGCTCTTCCTGCTTTTTTCTGAGGTGCTGGGGCATGTAGTATTGTTTTCCATCCGTTGACTTTGAGCCTATGAATGTCCTTTTTAGTTAAGTGTGTTTCTTATATACAGCATATTGTTGGATTTTGTTTCCTAATCCACTGTGCCAGCCTATTTCTCTTAATTGGAGAATTGAGTCAGTTTACATATATGGTTATAATTGAAATGTGCTGACTTATGTTTGTCAAGATATTTACCTGCTGTTATTTACTCCTTTGTAACCTGTGTTTAATTTACTGTCCTGTTTAGTGGGTTCCTTCCATTCTCTTGCATGAAGTTCTGGTCATTGTGGTCTCTCTCTAGAATCTCTTTCAGCAGCCTGTGAAGGGATGGCTTTGTCATCATGAAATTCTTTAGTTATTCTTTGTCATGGAAGTATTTCACTTCTCTATCAAATTTGAAAGAGAGTTTTGCAGTGTACAATAGTCTGGGCTGGAATTTGTTTTCGTGTAGGACTTGAAGAACTGTGCTCCATGCTCTCCTTGCCTTCATGGTTTGTGTAGAGAAGTCAGCTGCAATTCTGATGGGTTTTCCTTTGATTGTGAGCTGCTTCTTCTCTCTAGCAGCTTCCAGTATATTATTTTTTGTTGGATTTCTGGGATCTTCACTATTATATGTCACGGTGTGTTTCTACTTGGGTTGAAGTTATTTGGTGTGCTGTATGCTTCAGTGACCTGAATGTTGGATTGTTTCCTCATATTTGGGAAGTTTTCTGCGATTATTTCTCCCCATAGTCTTTTTCCCATAGTCTTGTTTCTGTATTTCACACGCTATTCTTTTTGTTTCAAAGAATTCCTTTTGATTTCAGAAATTATTTCTGCTTTGAGTTCCTCATGATCTTTCTGCTGTTGTTTCTTTGCTTCAGATGCCGTTAATTCATACGTTTCAGTTGGAATAGTGCTCTCTGCACTTGTTCTGGGTGAGCATAGTTTTTCCACCCAATGTTTCTGGAATTCATTCTTTATTTCAGATACTATGTATTCAGATATTTCTTTTTTAATTTGGGGAATTAGTTCTCGTTTTATTTCCTCTATAGCTTTCTGCTGTTGTTCCTTTGCTGCTGTATCGGTTAATTCATTCATTGAAGCTGAGCTAGTGTCCTCTGCCCTTATTGGTGGACTCAGGTTCTGGGATTGCGTTTTTCCCCTTGTCTTTGTCATTTTGTATAGCACTGACTTTTTATCTTTGGTGTAGAGCTTTGGTGTAGCTATATCTTTACCTTGTTATGAGATTTGGGTGCCAGTCTATTAAGTTTGAGATTATCTAAGTATGCCTATCCTGGATCTAGCTGTTGTGTTCAGTTCCTTTTTGCTGCAGTTTCTGTGGTTCCCCCCTTCTGGTTCCCAGTTCAGGCGAGCATGAGCCGAAGTGGGATGCAGAGGAAGTAATGAAAATTCCCACTGTCTTGGCTGGCTTTGGGGTGAGGATCCGGAATGTTGCTGGAGTCAGCCTGCCTGTGTCAGGCAGGTCGCTCTCTAGGTGGGCAGGCCTGGACTTTGGTGGGTCTTCTGGGCTCCCAAAAGGATAGTGGATGATCTTATTCACCAGCTAGGCTGTACTGGGTCAGCCAGCCTGTGCTGGGTCTGGGTCTACAGGCCGGAACCCGAGAAGTCTGGGAAAGGTCCCTCCGGCGCAGCGGGCCTGGAGCCCTCATTCACAGACCAGGGTGCACTGGGTTTCAGGACATGGGGTGGGACCTGGAATCGCTGAGAAATGTCCCTCCGGCATGGCAGGCTTGGAGTTCTCACTCCAGGACGACCTGCACTGGGTCTGGGGCCATGGGGTGGGACCGGCAATCGCTGGGAAATGTTTCTCTGGCGCGGTGGACCTGAAGCTCTCACTGGGCCATGGGTCTTGGGGGGGGCGGAAATCCCTGGGAAACGTCTCTCCAGCATGGCGGGCCTGGAGTTCTACACTCACTGAACTTTGATGCCCAGGGAGTCAGGGAAATTCCCACTCGCTCAGTGGGCTTTAGGGCAGGGGATTGGGGAGGTGCTGGTGAGTGGGTCCTGAGGTTTCAGGCCGGTAACTGGCTTGGAGGGCTTCTGGGTGGGAGTCAGGGTAGCGCACGTGGGAAGAAGCCAAAGGCTCTCCCACAGACTCACCACACACTCACTCATCTGGGAAGCCTCGTGAGTCGTGAAAATTCCCACTCGCTGGGAGAGTTTGGGGCAGGATCCAGGAGGCTGCTAGAGTCAGCCGCTGTCTCAGGCCCATCTCTCGGGCTGGGCGGCGTGGGCGGGGTCCAGGGAGATGGCAGTGTCCACACTTCCTTCTTTTAATATGTGTGCTGCTGCAGTGAGCAGAACCTTTACACTTCCATATAGTGTGAATTTTTAGAAATAATTTAAGCTGCTGCACCTCTGTATCTCCACCTCTTATCTCTCTACTTAGACAAGGCTCCAACTAGCACTTTTTGCAAAACATGTAAATATTTAAAAAATAAGATAACTATATTTGACTATGCTTTTGAAACATACTTTATTCATTTAAAATGCAATTTAAATGTCTTCCAATTTCATATTCTTGGATATGATCCTACCTTTAAACCACACAAAATCCTTTTAAATAGCTATCTGCAAAATAATCCTGTGTTTTTCTAATCTATTGATAGCCATTTAAGCTGTCCTTCATTATTGCTACTGTAGATTGATTCTGTAAATACTCTTCAGGCTAAATAACCCATTTTCTTTTTATAATATATTCATAAGATTGAATTACTTGGTCAAGTATAATTGAAACTTATAAGGGAAGAGATATGCCTTTATCTATTTTTTCTTTCTCTTTTATCTTTACTTTTCCCCTAACACATAAGCATACATCAGAGGGAAAAATAGCTTATTCTGTACAGTGATGGTCAGACTTTTCATTCCTAATTTCCAGAACAGCTTGCAATTGACATTCATGACAGTCCTCTCCTGCCAGCTGTCCCTCAATCTATGAAGACTTTCAATGTCTGAGAAGCTTAGCTTGTTTCTTAAGATACTGTCAAATGCAGTAGAGATTGTTTCTAGTCCCTGGTTAAGTAATTTTTAACTTGGTTTCTATTAAATGTAAACTCTCCTGTAAAACAGCCACCAACATTACAAAGTATGAGCCCCTCTGTTCAGCCACTGGAACCCTAGGAATAGTGCATATATATTCATGCCATTGAATTTGCTCCACCAAAATACCAGTGAAGGACATGGTCTGAAGCCGAGGGTTCAATGTGCGTGTTATAATTACATCATTGCTTTGTACCATTCCATTGAGTCTTTCATCATTCATTCATCAACATGATTTAGTTTGGGAGCTGGCTGGAGCTTAGTGGAATAGTTGTTGCTTAGCTTGTGTGAGGCCTTGGTTCCATGCTCAACATCACACACACACACAAAAATACAGCCTATTTATCATTGCTTTCATTACTTATGATACCAACTTCTATGGCAATGAAGTAGAAACAAAGTATTTGGAATGGTCAATTTTACGCTGTATTCATGCTAATGAATATATATATATATATATATATATATATATATATATATATACACACACACATACACACATACACATGTATACATAAATGCACACTGTCAAGGAAGACTGTCTGCTGAATACAAACATTGTTATTGCTGATAAGCAGATTAAAAACTATGAGAAGGGAGGTTTAGATTTTATATCTATGTCCCTATGAATTCACCTTAAGAAAGATATTCTGCATATTCTTCTCCAGTTACATGCTATCTATTTTGTTGCTTGGAATTATGGGTATATTAATATGAACAGACTATGTCAGAAAATTCTTATAGCATCTTAAATGAGAATAATTTATGAACTTGTCATTGGACGTTCCCACCAATAGATACTACTGGCAAAAACAGAAAGTTGAGTCTGATCAAAAATGAACTGTTTTCTCTTTCTCTGTTATGGACTTGAAATCCACCTCATTTATCATTGTGCTGCTGGCAGATGTGGCTATTCATCTTATTTTTTGCAGCTGGTTGTGGTGATAACTGGCCTGAGAAGACAATTTTAGTTTCCCCGAAGCATGATGTAAATCAATTGATGTGAAATATATCAGACCATGTAGCCCAATTTACTTTGGATAGTGTGTCTTTATTTTCTTCCTGTGGTATCATTAGTTCTTAAATCACCACTCTCCTACAAGCTAGAAGCTGTGAATTTTGTGGTTGTAGCTGGTCATACAGCACCCCATAACCCCTTTGGGTTCCTCAGGAATGCTGAGGAGACTTCTGAGCAGACAGGCCCTAGTGTGGATGGTCCCTTTGCTGCTACATATGCTAGAGGCAGAAGTCAACAACATTTTTAAAACACTGTTCTTATCATCATGAAGCCCTAGGTTTGTGTAACAGTGAGAGACAACCCTGGAGACCCTGTGACAGCTTTATAGTCTAATAGTAGCACATGTAGAGATACTGCCAGACTTTTACCCAATAAAAGTAGTTATTAAGGCTGGGGAGATAGCTCAGTGGTCTCACAGCCTGCGTGGCAAGCACAAGGACCCAGGTTCAATCCCCAGTACCACATGCCATGCCAGCCCCAGAACCCCAAGTGCACCATGCTGATCACTGAAACTGGGTATAGTGGTGATCCCAGCACTGGGGAGCCTGAGACAGATCACTGTGAGTCTGAACCATGTAATGAGACCCTGTACCAGATAAATAGGTAAATAAATTAAATGGGTTAAAAAAATTTTTTTAAACTGTTGAGTATCCACTGAGTCCCAGGGCACTTTGTTCTGTATCTCAAAATATATAAAAAACAAGACACAGCCCTTACCCTTAGGAATTTTAAAATTGTAAAAGGGACAGATGTGAACCAAAAGTACCGTTTGGGGAGGCTTATAGCATGTGCTTGGTTCTCTCTGACTTGGTTCTGTCTTCTCATGAAACCTAACTAACTGCCCAGTTAAAAGAAGTCACTTCCCACCAGCTTCCTTAATGAAGCATGACAGTTTTTCTTAAGGAAACACAGGGGAAAGAGTAAGCAAGAGTTGAGGCCCTATCGAGAGACCTGCTCGCTAACAGGCTGAGGGACACTGTTCTTGCAAGGGACAATACTAAAGCAAAGCCAGAAAGGATCCAAAGACTGGACAGATTTAGGCGAGGCCCACTGTGGAGGTTGCGAGATCTCCATGTTCTGGATTTGTGTCTGGGCTTCCTTGGGCTCTGCAGTGGGTGGTAGTGGAGAGGAAGCACAAGTGGCTGGTGGTAGGGGGAGGGTTTGGCAGGGTCACCAGCTCCTGTAGTGAAATTCACGTTGGGTTACACCAAACACTTGAATAGTGAAGTAGAAGTAAAGAAGGAAGAAGACTTGAAACACAAGTAATAGTAATAGAACATTTTAATCCAAGTTTACTAGAAGACAACAGAAAAATAAACCTCAAATTGGCTCACTTAGAAATCTAAGAGTTATATTATACAACCGTTAACACATTATTTTGCATTATCACTTTGATTTTGTTGAAGATACTTGAATTATTATTCAAATATAATCTGAATACCATACTAATATACAAAACAGCAGCAAGCAAAAAGACATCGGCATGTTTGTGTGCACCTACATCCTTTGCATTACAACGTTTGGTGAAGACTTCAAAGATAGCAGTTCAACCTCAGCTACCTCAGTGACTTAAACTGTAGTGAGCAAAACTAGTAAGATTAGACAAGTTCATCAGTGGACTAAGAGCAAAACATTTGGATATTCTTTGTAATAAAGTTGTTGCATATAGCCAGGAAAACATCTCTAGAACTTAACTAGATAGAATTTGGACCTCTTACGGACCATATTTAACTCCCTTCAGGAATCGAGCCACGTAGGCTTTCTGGCTTGCGGCCACCTGGGCGGCAGCTGTGTGGCATCACCACAGAACCCATCTCTCACATCTCCTTATTTACCCGAAAGCCACGCGTAGCGTCATGTATGTTCAACATTCTTCTCCACAGGAATATTTTCAGAAAAGAAAGCTAGTCTTATATTGTTGAAAAAATAGAAGCATTATTTTTTTAATGCTCCATATTCCATGCTGATGTGCTCAGGCAGTAACACTACTGGCACAGGCAATTGAAGCTAGCGGGACGGAAGGCCCCTCTTTCTCTGCGTTGCATTCACTTCTGAGCACGGCTGCTTTGTGTGCATATCTGCATTCTTCGTATGCCTTTGGCTGACTGCACACTCAGCCCAAGTTAGGCAGAAGTCCACGTCCTCTGCATTGTGAAATACACTTTGATGCCTGCTGTTTTCTAGTGGCCAGGCAAGTACTAGGAACAAACATTGGCCAACCCTAAATGCATTAAATGTATCAGTAAATTAGACCAGCACAGAGCAGGCTGTAGCATTAACTCAGCCTGTAAAGTACAATCTCTACACTGCTGTATTATTTCTTTCTTTCTTTTTTTTTTTTTTTTTCAGAACCAGGAATTGAACTCAGGCCCTTGAATTTTCCAGGGAAGCATTTATTCCACTGAGCCATCTCCCTGGCCCCAGAATATTTAGAACTGAATGAATTTTTTTTTTTTTTTTTTTTTTTTTTTTTTTTTTTTTTTTTTTTTTTTTTTTTTTTTTTTTTTTTTTTTTTTTTTTTTTTTTTTTTTTTTTGCGGAACCGGGTATTGAACTCAGGCCCTTGTGCTTGCCAGGGAAGTGCTTATTTTACTGAGCCATCTCCCCAGCCCCAAAGAACTTCCAGATTATTTTTGCTCATTTTTTGAAAAAGTTTTTAGGGAAATCTGGGATTGAACTCAGGCCCTTGCGCTTGCCAGGGAAGCGCTTATTCTACTGAGCCATCTCCCCAGCTGCTGTATTATTTCTGGAGAAAAAAAAAACAAAAATACTTTTTTTTTTACTTCTGCAAGTCATACAAACTTCATTTTCTCACCAAGAATCTTTTTCTTTTCAATATTCCATCACAGCTTTTAAAATGACACATTACTATAAAAAGAGACTAGCAGTCATCTAATAAGAGTATTCAGTTGAATATACATAGTACTATATGCTAATACCAGAAAGAAAAAATTACATACTCTTTCTCTTTTCTAATTTTAAAATTAATTTTGTTAATTTTAAAGTGTAATCTTCAGGGTACTTTCAGATATTGAGAAAGATGTAATTTTTGGAGTCTTAGAATTTAAAAGGAGCTTAAGAGATGTGTTTTTCTGGCCCACCTCTAGTATTACGTGGGCCTTTCCTATACAGTCAAGCTCAAATGGTCAGCATTTGCTAGCTCTTCAGTTCTAAAGATGCAAGACCTTACTCAGACTGATGGAGATTCAGGACCCTAAGATAGCAAAGACAGTCTATTCTGTTTTTTAAGCAACTCTTCCCCTATTGTCTATTTTTCTATAACTTTCAGGTTTCCACTTTCAGTTTCTAGTTCGGCTTCCTGGAGCCATGTAAAATTTACATATATCAACTAATTTGTTAATAATTACATGCAGGTGTGACTTATATCAACACATGTACATATTTTTCTTTTGTCTCCCTTAATTAACATCTCCAGTGCACTACTTTTTTAAAGGTTTCAACTGCCCATACCTCAAAATCACCAACAACTTAGGAAACTCAGGCTGTGTCCAGTTAAAGTGAATTAGAACATTCTCCTCTCCACGTGGGTCACAGTCATTTCAGGAACAATACAGCGTGAGTGCCAGGACCTGGCTAGAAGTCTTCTCGCCTGACGGCTCTACACCAAACATAAGCACTTGCTGTTGTAGGTGCACCGGCTTCCTGTGGAAGGTTTCTTCACAGATTGCTAGACCTTGCCTACCAGAAAGTCTGATTAAGTTGTTTATTTTCCGGTGGGGTCAAAAAAAATCATTTTAAATTCAGTGATGCTGATGGAGCTGATTTTAAGACCATACTTTGAAAACTTCTGCCCTAGAAGAACCAAAGTTCCTGCCTCTCTGCCACTATGGGTCAAAGACAAATCACGTGTCACAGCTGAACTATGCTCTTATTGTGTCCCCGCAGTTTTACAACTTTCAGTTGAATCATGTGGCATTTGATCAATTGTATTTGTTCTCATTGCTATTTTTAATCAAACTTATGCATTTATATAATTTATTGCAGTATACATATAAGCTATTAAAATTTAAGTATGAAAAGAAAAAGATATTTTTATGAAAAGTAAGCTGACACTTAAAAAGAGGCTTTTTAAGTGTCTTAAAATTACTATCAGATTAAATTTGAGTGAATTTTCATTGAAAAAAATGAGCTCTAAATGTTTCTCAGTTGAGACTTTGCTACTCCTTCACCATCCTCGCTGCCACCTCCTAAATTTATTCTTCAGGAGTTGCCATAAACCATAACGGCCCCAGCTCCCTGGAGTGGGAGTAGCACTTCCTTGACTTCGCATCCTGTAACTTTTGCAATCTGGCCTGAAAACTGCACTGGCTTCCCTGTGCAATTGTGGGGCTCAACATGTTTTTTAAAGCATTAAATTTTCTTCTCATGCACTGTGATTACATCTTTCTAGTCTTGTTCTTTTGTTGTTTTTTATTTGTAGGTTTTCTGTTTACTGTATTTGTTTTGTGTGGCTCTCAGTATAAATTTGATATTTTTTTACCCTTCTTTTCCACTAAATTTTATCATGTAGTTGTATCTCACAGCTCATCTTTATAGCTTTGCATAAACATTTGTAGTATCTCTGCTGCCCAGGCTTTTAACAAAGATAATCAGATTCGCATCATGCATGCATTTTATAGGAATTCTATGAGCTTAATCATTTACACTATGAACTCAAATGCCATAAGAACAGAGAGGATTCCTGCGCTGATAATTAGTGTGCCTTGGAGACAGCTGATGACTTAGTTACAAACTGCATCTCTCTCTGTCTTGTCCACAGAGATCCCATGAAAGACTGCTGCATGCCTTACTTAGCCCAAGAGCCTTTGTTTAAAGCAAGCTCCTGTCCTCAAAGCTGGTAAACCCTTTTTAAAAACTGTAAATGCGCATGTCCATGGCAGATCAAGATCTAATACAGTTTATACAAGAAGTACTTCACAAATAAATACTCAGAAGAACAACATGGCACTGAAAACTTAGCAAAAGATTTAGGTAGTTTAAACAGAAAAAATGCAAATAGCCTATTAACACATATATAAAGAAACAAAAAATGTTGATATTAATAGCTAAGTGAAAGTAAGAAAGCAATACAATAATGTGTTCCTCCAAAAAGTTAATTTTTTAAAAAATAATATCTAGCATTACAAAAGGGATAAGAAAATAATTCTGTACACTGTTCCAAGTAGTATAAAATTACTGTCACTTTTCTAGAATAAGACTCATTTGACTGAAAGTGACAAACACCTCAAAATTCTCTCACTTTAAATAAGTAACACAACTTCTATTCAAATAACACTAAGAAAGTCCAGATGTTCCCATAGGTATAAGAATATTCATCACATCATTCCATCTTCATTGCAAATATAGAACACACTTGAACATGCAATCGTTGTGGATTCTGCAGGCATGTCCACTGATAGAATGCTGTGCCATTATTAAAAACTGGATTTTAGAGCAGTGGGGTACATCTTTTTCTGATATCTCCTACATTGACTCATTTAACCAATACATTTTACATATGTGTTTATATACACACACACTGTATGTATGTTTATACATGTATAGAAGTAAAAATAAAGGGCTGGGGATATAGCTCAGTGGCAAGTATAAGGTCCTGAGTTCGATCCCTGGAACCACCAAAAAAAAAAAAGAAGTAAAAATACCACCTCCTGTCAGACTTCTGCCATTTGGTGCAGTATATTCTGATTTTTTAAATCTATTTTATAATATTTTCTTCTAAATCTTAGCTGTGTATCTCTAGATTTCCTCATCTATTGAATGCCTTGAGTTAGCATGACAGTATTATCTTAGAAAGAATGTGCCTAAATAAATGATTAAAATACAATGATGTAATCCAAAGTCATAATAAGCCATAATATTATTTGCAATATAAACTCATTTTGATTAGAA
Source organism: Ctenomys sociabilis (assembly GCA_004027165.1). Taxonomy (NCBI): domain Eukaryota; kingdom Metazoa; phylum Chordata; class Mammalia; order Rodentia; family Ctenomyidae; genus Ctenomys; species Ctenomys sociabilis. The sequence goes on from PVKA01015776.1 coordinate 12,705, forward strand.
CAAAAACTTAAAAAACATGCATTTTTTATATTTAAAAGTAGATGCATATTATTATGTAAATAATTGTATTTCAAGTAATGCTTCTTTTTGTTTAGATATCACTAATCTTCATATTTTCTTTAATGAATACATACTACTTTTATGAGAAAATATTCTGAACTAAGAAATGAAAGTATTTGCTTTACTTATTTTTTTTCTCAACCCACAGAAAAGCTAGTGGTCAGTATTTCAATGCATATGTATTCATAAACTATCTTGTTATAGTACTTAATACTAGGGGATTTATTCAGTGTCAGCTTGAAAAACAAGTATAGCCAGTTTTATGGAGTTCATTATTTTTTGCTTTGTTTCTTTAATCTCAAAAATTTGAGCTCATCTTCACTGTTCTAAGAACATTCACACTCTCCACAATTTTGTTGTGTTTCAGTCAACTCACTGTATGTTTATCTAGAAGAACTGGTTTCATGTAAGCCATGGACCAACCTTCCAAACCTGTAGCCCAGCCTCCTCGCCTTCTTACTGGTTTGCAGCTTCGGTTAGTCACTTGGTTAGGATGCCAGACATGATCAGTGTCCCCGACTCCGGTCCCTCACTCCACTGAGCCTCTTCTCCCATAGGTTAAAAGTAGCTCATTCCACAGTATTCAAATCTTATTGCCCTGGTTTCTACAAATTTATTCTCAGGATAAAATTTCCAACCAAGAAATTCAGTTCATACGAACACTTACATACTACCTTGGTGACATCTATGGTATTAATGCTGTATAATAGCCGTCAGCTGCTTCTCCGAGCCAGGCAACTGACAGAATTATAGAAGACATCGTGTGGAGGCTCTAGTGCAGACTCATGGGCAAGAAGCATCCAGAGAAGGGAGCGGCAGCAGTGCGAGGACAAGGAGAGGCTCCAGCAGGGCCCTGGGTAGGAAGCACTTGTTGCAAGAGTAGGATCTGAACAGGTGTGTTCGCTGGGAAAGGCTCACATGAAGGCAGCAGCCCAGCCAAGGACCACAAGGAGGGTCAGCTGCAGCTTGGAAAGCCAGAGAAACGAAAGTTGCATGATTCTGGATTCTAGGCAAAGACTTAGGCATTTAGAAGTGAAACACAGCATTTTTAATGAGTGAAAGAACAGGGTCCTCCTCTTCAGCCCTTTAGAGAGTGTTTCCTGTCTCTGGCCCAGCAGCGTGCTAGTGCCTCCGTGATTCTGTGTCTGTGAGGCTGAGCATCTGACCAGACAGCTGGGGCACCTAGACCAGAAGAAAGGCAGGAGCAAGGTGTGCACTTTCTTATTCCCAGTGGCACACCCTGGCCTCCGTGGCCCCGGAGGCCTTAGAGCACGTGCTTCATGGTCAGCAGCAACTCCTAAGCAGCGTGTGGGAGAGACTTGGAGGTATGGACAGGACAGAAACAAGTAGAAACTGTAAGAGAATAGCAAAAGCTTGGGGGTTAAATTTTAAAACAAAACTCCAGATCATGATAACCCTCTGTTCTCTGTCAGTCTTTCATGGCCAACTTCTAAGAATCCTCCTCTTTATTTCTGCTCAGTCTGTTCAGGGTGCTGTGTATTTTTGTGACAGTAATAAAGCCTGTGGGCTCAGTCACATAAATAAATGTAGTTTCTCTCTACTTCTTTGTGGACATGGGTGCCCGGAGATGGACAGTGGACAGTGCTTCAGTCCCACTGCCCCAGGATGACACTCAGGCTGTCACCAGCAGCCTGGCCTGTTTCTTTATTTCTACTGACTCAGAGCTCCCTGTCATCTTTTTGTTACTAAGATGACAAGACTTATTTTGTTACTAAGATGACAAGGCTTATTTTGTACTTTATTTGGAAAAGCTCAAAATAAACACTTAAGTTTCAATTTTTTATTTTGGGGGCTTTCCTACAGATTGTGACAAAATATCTACAAGTGTTTAAGAATGAAAGGAACTGGTGTAGTGAGAGTGAAATTATAGTAGGACTCCAGAAAACTCTTAGTTTATATGGTTATTGAATTATAGATGAGGATGACACTCTGTATTCACTTAGGTGTTGTTCAAAGTCTCAGGTTTATTTTGTCCTGAAAGTGATTATGGCTTATTTTTCTAGGATATGGTCCATTAGATATGATGTAACCTCACAGCATCCTGAATTTGGGTTGTCCTGAGAATGTCTTTGTTTTTCCTTAATCTGCTTCCTATGTAATCTATTTCCTTTAGACCCTGACAAGAATGGTTTAAATCCCTAATACCTGTGTATCATGTGGTGAAAACAGTTATTATTTGCACAGAATTATTGATGCATTGTAACCAATTTGGTTTTAAAATGCTATTGGTGAGGAGAGAGGGTTTTTTTTTTTTTCAATCTTTTTAGTTGCTAGAATTAGGACTTTTGGAATTTACTTGTAAACATTTCTCAGGTTATTCAGTGTGAAAAAATTATTGGCCAGGGTGAACTCCGTCTGCCTTCTGAAGAAGTGCCTACAGGGAGCTGTGGCCCACACTGACATACAAGTTTGGACCAACAGAGACTCCCTGGGAAGAAAGGAACAGTTCTTTTAAAGTCAGTGCTTTCAAAATGAAGAGTGTGTGCACAATAGTTTCTCCGTACTCTAGAATAGGGCCTATGTGTTTTTCTTTCCTGTTAAGTGAAATGGTTTGCAAATAGAGCCAATCACCCAGATCTTCCACCATTCACTTAATATTTTTATTAACCCCAAGGTTTGACCTTGTCCCCAAGGTTCACTATAGGCCTACAGTTCTCTTGGGGCTTCTGTGAAATGTTCCTAAATTATTTTCTGGGCCAAGAGATGGACAAGCAAAGCGTGTACCACAGCCCATTTTTAATGAAGTGCATGCCACGCTGAGTACTAGTACTTTTCATGACTTTTTTTTAAAAGTGTGGAATGAGAGCTCTGATTTTTGTTATTAAATTCATGAAGATGACATTAGTTTCCATAGTTTAAATTAAAAATTAATTTCAAATAATTTCCTATGTCAGTGTAATCATTTTTTCCCAAAATTTTGAAACAAACCACGATGACTTGTACTTTAAAAGAAATACTTTTATAATAGTATCTTTTTTCTAATGTTTCTACATAAGAATTCACTCACTTGTCTTAACAGACACGTATTTTCCTTTTTCCCACAAATGACATTAGAGTAAACCCCTTCTAAATATAAATTATTCCAGAATAATATAAAGTATTGTATTGATAATATTTATAAGTATAATATTCAGAATAAACATATACACATGTACTCAACTATATTAATAACACAGAAGCTAAGGTAGTAAATTTAGGAAACAACGTACTCTTCAAATAGGGAGAAGTGCTGTATCATCCCAACGTTATTTGATTAATATGTTGCCCAGTTTAGGGATGAAAAAGTAGTATAACTTTAGCTTTCAGTTCATTGGCAGTTTTCTCCCTTTCTCAGTAAAAACAGTGATCTGGGTGTCCTCAGAGGTCATATAAATAATATCAGTAATGATAACCACAATAAAGTAGCTAATATAAATTGAGTTGATATGGTGTTCTAAAAATAATTGCAAGTCCTTTATGAGCCCTTGGATTAAGGTTTTTAAGTAAACATTGCCCTCATTTTATGGAGGAAGAACCAGGCACACAAGTGGAAAGGATGTCTTGGTGCACTCATGATGACATAACAAAAAACACCATAGACTGAACAGCTTGTACACAACAGAAACTTATTTTTCACAGTTCTGAGATGGACAAGGTCATGGCACCACCTGGTCTGGCCTCTGTTGAGGGCCTGCTTCCTGGTTCACAGGTGGCGAGCTCTCACTGTGATGTCACACGGTGGAAGGGTCAAACAGGCTCACTTTGGGCCTCTTTGCTAAGATGACAGCAGGCGAGGAATATGGATGCTATTTACAAAATAGTCTTTCAGTAGCACAATGCTTGTCTTGGTAATTCTCCTCTGAGTGATGAAAGCACAGGCTGGCAAAAGATACATTTGTTAAACCTCAGCATCCTTTCTGCCCATTGTGGAAAGCTATTGTGAACCCTTGTGCGCCTCGGAGGAAATGGTCCATGGTTTTCCCTTCCCTGTGTGAGGACCCAATGAGAACGCACCACGCAAGCACCAGGAGAGCAGGCCCTGGAGCCAAGCGCAAGCACCTTGCTCCTGGGGTCCCTGCCACTAGAGCAGTGAGAAGTAAAGTTTGATTGTTTATAAATCACTCAGTTTATGATTTTTGTTACATCGACCCAGACTAAGACAGTGGTCATGGGTCATGATTTTTGTGCCATTATGACCCAGCCCTTCATCAAACTCTGAGCCACATTAAGTGGAAAAAACCATTATTACCATGATATGATTTTTCTCCAAAATACTATATTTCTCAAAAAATATTGATTTTTTCCCTTACTATTTTAGCATCTGAAAAGAAAAAAGTTTAACTCTAGTCTATATTAGAGAATATAAAATAAGAGATGAAACAGAAACCACTAGTCAACAACCTGCACTCAGATTTTTAAAAGGTCAAACTTCTTACTTCCTTGGAGTACTTCACAAGAACTTGACTTTCAGGATCAAAAACAAGTGTGTACTCTGCATTAGTGTAATATGTGGAATCCAATCAGATTTTTCTGCAGCTGAGCTTGAAGGAAGGGTAGGAAAGAAAAGAAAGATATTGACAGCATGAAGCAGGGAGTAAGTAGACCTTTATCTCTAGATGTAGAATTGGCATCCTTTCTTCCATTAATGACACAGCATAGGCGATAGAATCAAGTTTCTGCCAATTACATCCTCAAAATGCACATTCAATTAAATTATACCCTCTACATTTTTCATTGTTTATCAGAGAGACACTTATTTCACAGAATGCATTCACATTGTTAGCTTTCAGAGTACCTAATTAAGACTTAACTGTGATGTGTTCATAACTCATTGGGAACCTAGTGTTACCTCATCGCTAGCCTGGATGGAGCGTTTTTGGACATGTGTCATGATTTGCTGATCTGTGCTGTGAACCCATCAGTCTGTTTGGCTGTGACTGGGGGAGGGTAGGAGGGTCATTCTGTTTGGTATGCCAGGGGAACGGGGGTGGAAAGATCTTTCATGAGCTTTGTAATTAAGATGTGCTTAAAGGGTTCCATTTTGGGGGCTGGGGACATAGCACCGTGATAGAGTATGTGCTTAGCATGCATGACCCCCTGGGTTCAATCCTCAGAACTACCAAAAAAAGAGGGGTGATTCAGTTTTGATCTTTATGCACACACAAAAAAAAATCATCTGCAATAAATAGACGGCGCTAGAAAGCAAGTTTGCAGCGATCATACTTTCTTTTTGTTGTTGTTTGTTTTATATTTTTCTCAGGGGAAAACTCTCACATCTAAGAGGTTAACAAGCCTTGTTCAGTCTTACTAAAGGATCGCCTTGCAGCACGGGAGCAGACTGGCATCGTGGTGTATGCTCTGTAACTCCTTGATATAAACTGGAGCAGAGGACATTAGACCAAGATGTTGCATAAACGGAGGACCTGACTTGTTCTTTTCTGTGTATACATTAAGGCATCGCCATCTCCAAGGGACTCTGCCATTTCAATGCCTCCATTTCAACCCATTGTCTGCTTTCTTCCTCTTTCTTTCTTCTACTAAGCTGGATCTGTTGTCTCTTCCTTTTCAACAAGTTCAAGTGAAATAAAACCTGTTTTTTTTTTTCCCCTCTCTCTTCAAGCTTCTGCTAGACACACTGTTCACTGATAAGTCAATCAATCACAAACTGGAAGAATTGTAAAAGGAAAAGAAAGCATATATCAATATGTATACATATGGCTTCACATTTATTAAACAATAAATTAGCACAGAAAGCTTCACTTCACTGGTGTGTTCACAGTCCAAAGCAAGCTCATGTCTTTGTCTCGTGTCTGGATATTCTTGGTTAATGTTTCTTGCATTTATTTTTATACCATATTTAAATAAGAAACACCTTTTACTCCAAATGTATTAAAGTTGATCCCTCCTCTGTAAATTTGTGTATGTTTATATTGTTGTTTTATCTTTCATTAAAAGATGCAGAATACCCTTGCTTTTGTAGCTTTGTCTTCCCCAGTAAATGTAGAAGAAAATGAGAACGCAGTCACAGTACGGAGTTGCAAAGTAGGCTGCTGTGGAAATTTACGTCGGTGTTTCAGGGTGAGCCTGGGTGGTACCGCAGCCAGGACCAGCACACTGGAAGTGTTTCACTTGGGAGTCAAGCTGGGGTCGCATAGATCTTCCAACATTCATTGAAGAACAACAAAAATGTGTCCATCTGCATTTTGGTTCTATTGGAAGGTCTTTCTGCCTTCTAATGAACCCATATATCTGAACATTTTGTTGGAATTAGGCCTGAGCATGACGTCAATGGCTCAGTAACTGATTTTTTCTTTAAGTGCAATTTTAAAAATACCTAAGGTCAGTGTTGCTTGGCTTTCTGATGGCTACAGTTTCCTGCAAGAAAAAGATGTTATTTAGCGGCATTTAGTGAATCCTTACTAAACACTTCTCGCTGTATTATGGGCTTTATGTGCCCATAAAATCCTCACGTTTTTATCTTCGCCTAACGTTCACTTCTGCAATTTTGAGAAAAAGGAGAGGTCCGTTAACTTGTCTGAAACCACATAGCCAAGCAGTGAGTTATGATCATAGGAGAAAAGAATGTGTTTTCCTCTACCTGTCTAGTTTCACAACTAGAACTCTGTTAGAAAGGACAGATGTTAATCCCAGCTCTTGGGAGGCTGAAAACAGGTGAATCACTACAAGTCCGATCTAGTAGTGAGACCCTGAACACCCTGTAGACCCTTCCCTAAAATACAAAAAAAAAAAAAAAAAAAATAGATGAATAGGTCCAGGATGTCATCCGGTGTCATAGTATTTGCCATGTATGTACAGAGCCCTGAATTTGATCCACAGCACTACATAAAAACAATCAACAGCAAAGGCAAAGCTTAATAATTTAGCTATCAGAAATTTTCCTTGGTGAAAGACTTCATAAGAAAAGAGGATCTAAACCAAATGACTAAACCTGACTGTTTTATACCAAATTCAACAGAGTCACATGACCATACGTTAGGACCAGTGGATGTGCCCTGAGGGAGGTGAACTGAAGGAAACATGTTACAGACTGGTTATCCAGACTCCTTAGTATCCCTCCATAGTCAGGGATAAGGACACTCTTTCTCTGAAGGTCTGGGGAAGGCACCTCTCATAGGAGGATCTTAGCCCCTGTTTCCAGAGAAAGTCCGAATCTTTAATACCTGCCATTTCTCAAATCCCGGCAGCCTAAAATGTTTGGCATTCCCGTGTGCCATATTTTGGAGCAGCATGTTTTGATTCCATACAAATCCAGGCAATCTGACAACAGGGCACAGTACACTACACTTATCCAGTAACTTTCCGTGAAAATCCACATTCACCCTCACACAGGAGATGTTTGTTGTAAATGTCAAGACATTCACAGACTAAACTAGAGCTACTCTATGGGCCCTCAGTAAGAAGCTTCACTCTCAAAGGCACTAAATCAGCCATACAGAAGGTTACCCAGCCTGGACACTGGCCTGACCTCCTTGCTTATGTTTGTACCTAGACATTGCAGACATTGATTTAAAAATATAATCAAGGTATTAAGGCTTTGAATCATTGTAGGTAAATTTACATTCTGAAAAATTTTACCAATGTTGGTCAACCATCAGTAGTGGAGTCTAGTAGCTAGCTAATAAAACTAACGAAATGGAAGAGTCTTTATTGGAGAAATTTGTATATAGGTTATAACTACTGTAAACAATTGAAGAAAGGTTTAATTATATCCTTATGGCTTTTTAAAAAATACTTAAATGGAAATTAAGTTAATATACTTCGAGACAGGCTGGCACAACCAACACTGAAGCTGTGTTAAGCTCTTAGCAGACACATTATTTGAAGGAAAATAATAGACTTTTAAAAAAGATGGTATGTAAGCAGTGAGCCTTGCACGAGGGGGACTGGTTATCAGTGGTTGGCTATCTCTCCAGTTGTCAGTCCTTAGCCATTCATCCTAATTTGCAATTCCAAATACTGGATTCATGCAGAAATGCTGGACAAAAAAATGGCTAAAGGGAGCAAAACGGGACCCTCTGCTAAGTGTCTCCACATCAGGAACTACTAGTTGTTCACTGAAGTTTCTGGCTTCAAAACATAATGCTTACAAATAAATGGCCTAATGATGCCATTTGATATGATTTAGACAAGACTTGGATACAAACAGTGTGGCATTTTAGGAGAAGCACCAAGAAAAGTGTTGGATTTCTTGCATGTAACTATAGTAAGCTCTCGTCCACAGAACCCCTCACTGGGTTCAACCCCAGGTTCTGCTAAATTAAAAAAAAAAAAAAAAAAAAAAAAAAAGTACCATTCCTGGTACTATTTGATCTGTAAGTCATAGAATCAAAATTTCCAATGAATAAAATGGTTTTTCAAAGCTTTTCCTAAAATTAAGACTGCCTTAAATGCTGTTCTTAAGTGAGTCAGAGCTTCTGCACTCACACTGCAAAGGGATTTTATCATCCCTTGCATTGACCTAATTATTCTGTTTGCAGTAATGTTTTCTATGGATCTGCAAAAGATATTCCCCTTGGATCCGAGTAAGACAAGCATGGCCCACAGCCTTCTCTGAACTCAGATGCCAGAGAGAAATGAAGGTAGAAACCTTCCTTGTCATAGCGAAGATCTGATTTGATCTTGTCATTCAAGACTTACAGTTGGGTGTTTTTTGTTGTTGTTGTTGTTGTTTTTGTCTTTTTGAGACAGGGTCTAACTATGCAATTCAGGCTGGCCTTAAGCTCACTTTGTAGCTCGGGCTGGTCTCGAACTCTCAACAATCCTCCTGCCTCAGCCTCCTGGGATTACAGGCATGTACCACCATGCCCGGCTTAAGACTTCCAGTTTTGTCCTCATGGAATATTCACTTTTCTTTATGTTTCTTTAAACATGATTAATTTTTTATGATTATTAGAGAAGCAATAAATAATTTTGGAGAGGTAAATTTTGACTGCCAGCCTGGCTTTATTCAATGTATTTTAATACAGGCCTTTGTACAAATAAGCATGTATTTGAAAGTGCATCCTGGGTTGGGGGCAGGTTTCGTGTTGGCCCACGACTGCTTCTTTGCATATTCCAGCAGCTCTCTGCCATGTTAGTGGGAGATAGTGAAAGGTATCAATCTGTGCCCTAAGCCAATTCAATTAATAGTGACAGTGCAGAATTGAAGAAATGTAAAGGATGGAAAGAGAAATCAATTCATATATCACATAAGTATCACATTTTTTATGTGACTAAGTACTTTGATCTCTCCTGAGAGTTTTATGCCCTAGAACTCACCTAAAAAATAATGTATCAAACATGAAATGCTACTGTCCAAAAATCATGTTAGAATAAAATTTGCATATACTATTGGATGTTTAGGTACATTTCCCTGGAGCTGAAATGTAATGTGTTTATAACTTCATTTTCAAAAAGGTCATTAGTGGCTGAATACACAGGACTACTTCCTGATTAATAAATTGATTCATGAATCTGAATGTCTTTATTAGGTTATAGAACCTTAATCATTTCACACTTATTTGGAAATCCAATAAATTGGGGCATGGATAATATCTTTTAAATTTAATAATATCTAACTCTAGTATTGGTTGAAAAGATTAAGATAATGAACATAAATCAGCAAATATGGTGCTTGGTACCTAATTGATGTATCAAGAAATAATGTTTATCTTACCCTCATCTCTTTATTAAAAAAATGTATTGTGAAAAGATACAGTAAAATTCAAAAGCCACATCCCAGCTGACATGGAGACAGTGATGAAATTCAGGAGACCACAGCTGAGCAGCAAATCAGCATCAGACACTGTGGGAAATGCCAGGTGCGATAGAGCACTGTCAGGTGGGCTGGAGGGCTGGGATCCAGCCAGGTAGTGTCAACAAAGGGAGACTTTGTCCTAAGGAGGTGGATTCTGATGCTAAAACTCCCGAAATAGAAGCCAGAGGTTTTCCAAAGGCACCTGTAGCCTGACTTTTGCATAAAATGGAAAATGACATGGGAATGTAGCCAGTATGAGAATAGATGGTGGTGAATGGCAATGCAGGTGGGCAAAAGTCACCTGTGTTAGATTCTCACTCCTTGAGACCAAATGCTTGTGGTATTCAACTTAGGAAAAGGAATGGTTAATTATTTTGGTTCATGGTTTCATAGGGTTCATTCCATAGACTCTTGGTTCTAGATGCTTGGTGGTAGTATGATACATCCTGGCAGAGGATCCTGCTTACCTCAAGCTGGCCAAGAGGGAAAGAGAGATGAAAGGGTCAGGGTCCCATTGTCCCTTTGCAGGGCATCTCACAGTGACCCATGATTCTGCCAAAGGGCTTTTGAGAACATCTGAAATCCGAATTACAGTATACTCCATCTTTCCAAGTTTGTGGTGTTCAGATAATATGGGGCACACAAAAATACTCATTTCAAGAACAACAGACATTAAAACCAACTCACTAGTAAGACTTTACACATCAAAGCTTCAACTAAGAAAGAAGAGATAATAGGAAGGAGGCTTCTCTACTGTTGTCCTGGATCACTTCCAGAAAAGCTACAGCCAAATGGGACACAGAGCTGACAGAGAACAAACAGGCCCATCAACCAAAGACTGAAATGAGCCTTTATGGTACATTTGGGATGGGATGGGGCTGGTCATTTTCCACTGGATCATGGATATGGCATTTAGTTTTGAGACTTATTTCTCGTATTTTATGGGATCTCCTATTGTAAAATACAGATCAGTACAATTCTCATTTATAGAGACATTGTTGCCCCCCCCCCCTTGCTGTTTCAGCACATCTAGTCCTTGGTATAATGGGAGTGGGGAATATGGGGAGGTGCAGAATATATTGTTGGCAAAGCGACTACGCAAAAAGGGACAGGTCATGGGTTGGAGTCCTGTTTCCTTTACTATTTAGGGAGAAGGTATTACTGGATTTGGAGGTGGTTTATTGGTTCTTTCTGTCCTGAACAAGGAATTGGTTGAAACAAGCACAAAATGTAGTGCAGTTTTACATTTATTGAAGGCAGGGAAAGAAATATGCTCTGCACATTGAGTCTGAGCCAAGGAAAAGTAGCAAATGAAGTATACAGCACGAGAGCATGAGGTGGATACCATGGAAGAGCTCAACAGCTAGCCATCCACAGTGGTGCACCCATGGAATTCCAGCACTGTGGAGGCTGAAGCAGGAGGAAGGCTGTGCGTCCGAGGCCAGACTCATTACACAGTGAGTTCAAGGCTAGCCTGAACTACATGGCAAGACCTTGTCTCAAAACAAAACTACAACAAAACAAACAAACAAACAAAAAACTCAGTAGCTGTAAGCCCAATGGGGACCATCCTGTGTATTCCACCCATCAGGCTGAGGTCAGATCTAGATCGTCCTATAGAAAACACGCTGAAGTTCTCAGGAGAGATCTGCATGCAGGGCTTTGGGAACTGTTCTATGACTGTGTCATTCCCACTTCCCTAGGCAGTCTGCTATGCCCTAAGTCTTCTGACTCAAGAGTTCATAATCCCTTAGGAAGACTGAATGATTTGGCATGGGATATGTTACAGATTCAACCTTTTTATTCCATACACGATGCAACGTCTGTGATGTTTGTCTAAGTTATAGGCCCAGTCAATCGGAAACTGGTCATTTGGCAGGTAATGTGGCAATACAGACATGCCTCAGTTAAACAAGTTCCTTTCCTGCAGCTAGGTTGTTAATTGGTCATTAAATGAGGAATTGTGTGTGTATGTGTGTGTGTGTGTGTGTGTGTGTGTGTGTATATATATATATATATATATATATATATATATATATATATTATATATGAAACAAAGTTCAGAACCAAGATCAAAGAAACTCCAACTTACTCACTTTGCTTTTATTTGCATAACTTTCATGCGGCACTGTGACATACAACAGAACATAAAACTGCAGTACTGTAATGTACAGCATAATCAGCAAAAATTACAGTTGTGTACTGTAGAAGAAGCCACCCTAAGGCCCCATTGCTGCTCAGATTTCTTCATCGTAAGTCTGAATTTGGGCCATAAGTTCGAGCTATATGTTGCAAGTTCTAAAAAGTGCCACTGAGTCACACATCTGAAGAGTCATTAAACAGGAAGTCAGTTAAACAAGGAGTATCTGTTCACAGGCCAGCAGGCTTGATTTACCAGTGTTTCTCCAGGCAGACAGTAACAGCAGTGACCAGAATCACTTACATTTATTTCACTGTAGACTGTGTAAGATTTTTAAATAAGACACTGGGGGACACTGCCTTCCTGCAGCTGAGGGAGAAACACAGTCCTCTTCCATCACTGGAGACTGGACAGTGCTACATGTCCCAAGTCACTAGGGAACTGATCCATTTTCAGTACCATCCCCAGTATCATCCCCTATGTATAGCGAGGTGTGGAATCTCGCTGCCAGCTGTACAGGGTAGGACATACACTGACATAGGAGTGTTTCTTAAGCATAAACATCAAAATATGTTACAGGCATTGGTTTTCCATGAGAAGGAAACATGGAAGAAATGTGTTAAATCTGAGCTCATAAAATAGGAATTATTAAAATGCTAAGGATAAATATTCTGAATGCTAGAGCAAGTGGGATGCCACACTAAAGGAAATAGATTAAAATCAAACTGAAAATGTAGAAAAATAAGTATTTTTAAGTCATCAAAGATATACAGGGCTGGGAAGATAGCCCTGCAGTATAAGCACCTGCCTGGCGTGTGCAAGGACCCGGTTTGATCACCAGCAGCGCATGCTGTGGGGCCCCATGGGGAGGCAACCACCAAAACCAGGCATGGGGGCAGAAGCCTATAATCCCAGCATGGGGGAGGCTGAGACTGGAGGACCCCTGTGATCCCGAGCTGTGTGGCAAGGTCCTGTACCAAACCAATAAAAGAAAAAAATGTAAGTGATAAAGAGCAAAAATATTAAAGATTTTTTAAAAATTACATTAACATAAACACAGTAATGAAACTTCAGAACATTACAGGTACAGAATAAAGAAAAGATCCCAAAAGTTGCTGTGGAACAATACAACAATAATCTAATTGGTGTTACATTTATCTTCAGAAACTTTCAATACTGCCACAAACTAGACCCTGAACCCTTCTTGCAAGGGCCTTTAGAGGTCATTCCAGATCCTGGCTCTCGCCCTGCTCCCCCTGAAAGCACTGCCTCCCAGGTGTCAGTGCACTGCTATAATCCCTGCAGCATAAGCCACTGACACATCTGCCCACACTGCCAGCACTGAGTACAGGTGAAGAATCTACATGCACACTACACTAAAACACCTGCCTGGAACCAAAGCCAAATTCCAAAAGAATGAAGCAAGTGTTTGATGCTCCTGGAGTGGCTATAAGCAAGCAAACTTTACCATATAATGGGTGTTTCCAAGAGGAAGAGAAGGTAAAGAGCGTGAAAAACCTGCTCACGGAGGTAATTGCTGAAAATGATTCAAAACTTGGGAAAGACATGGACATTCTGGTGTGAAAAGCTCAAAAGACCCCTAACAAATTCAGCCAAAGGTAACACTGCAGTATATCCTAGACAGTGTCAAAAATATAAGACAAAGACAGGATTCTAGAAACAGTAAAAGTGTCTATTTGGGTAAGGGAATCCCCTTTAGACCAATAGCAGACTCCTCAGTGGAAACCTTACAAACCAAGAGAAAATGGGTTGTTATTGTCAAAGTTTGAAAAGAAAAACTGCCAGGAAGGAGTACTACGGCAAGCAAAACAATCCTTTATAAACAGTCTTTCCAACATAAGCAAGAACTGAGGGACTTCAGCACCATCAGACCAGTCCTACAAGCAACACTAATGAGCCCTATGCCAGAAAAAAGATGAAAAACACATCATGCAAAAAGACAAAGTTCACTAAGAAAACAGGTACACTGCAGAGAGAAAGTGAATCAAACCTCATTAATAAACTCCCAAAAAATAAACATTGGTAAACCACCAAATTTTCAGAAAAATAAAAATAATAAAAGATATACAAACAATGAGAAAAAATTAGCAGAATGGTGATGGTATGTCATTATCAACCTTTATTTTGAATGTAGATGAATTAAGTTTTCCAATCAAAAACTATGGGATGACTGAATGGAGTACAGTAGTAAAGTAGATGAGCTGCTTCCTAGAAAACTACAAGAAAGCTAGAAAAATTAAGACTGAATGGATGAAAAAAGATGTATGATGCTATGCTATACATGTAAAAGCTAAAAGCAAGCAAGAATAGTTATAGATATATTGGATAAAACAGACAGTAGCTCAGAAACTGCAAAGAAGATAACTATATAATAGCAAAGAGATTAATTCAACAAAAATAGCACTTCTATTTGCATGCAACCCTGAAGTACTCAATTACAAAGAAAACATTAGCTCTAAAAAGAGAAATAGACTTTAATACAATAATATTTTTAAAGTATTTAGTACAGGGTCTACAGGGTTTTACTACACAGATCGGACTCTTAGTGATTCTCCAATTTTCAGCCTCCCAAACTCTGGGATTACAGGCGCACTCTACCATGCCCAGTCTCAGTACATCCAGGGGGCAGGGCCGGCCCAATAAGACTGGGATTGAATCCAGTCCCTACATCTGCCTAAGTGGGCATTTTAGTCCGCGGAGCTATCTGGCTGGCCCTACAATAATATATTTCAATACTCAAGTGTCATAATTGTGCAAAATTTTTAATATTAAATTGAAGCTGTACTACCAAGTAAGCCAGCTTAAGCTGTATCTATAGAACATATCATCAGTTACCTCCAGAATACACGTTGTTCTCGTCAGCACATGGGCCATTCTCAAGGGAAGAGCATATGTTCAGCCACAGAATACATAGCATCAGTTAAAAAAAAAAAAAAATTGAAGTGTAGTATATACCTTCTCTGCTTACAAGAAAATGAACTGGAAATAAAAACAATATTATGAGTTTGTTTTTTTTTAATTTTAGGGAAGAGTCTACGGGTGTTCAGGGTCTCACTACTAGATCCGACTCATAGCGATCCGCCTGTTCACAGCCTCCCAAGAGCAGAGATTACAGGCGCACGGCACCACGCCCAGTCCCAATTAGCATTTCAGTGCGCCTCAGGGCGAGCCAGTGCAGCAGGCTCAGCATCAAACCCTGCACCTGCTTGCAAATACGTGGAGATTAAATACTATCCCTTTGAATGACCGAGAAGACTATAAAGAAATAAAATGGGAAGTTAAAATCATTCTTGAAATAAACGAAAATGAAAATACAAACTGCAAGTGTTCGATACAGCAAAAGCAACATGAAGAGGGGATTTCATAACAATGAATGTCTATGTGAAAGAAGAATGAAGGAAGGTAATTTCTAGATATAATATAACCTACAGAAGCAAGCCACGAATAACTAGAAAACCTGAGTAGCCCACTAGCAGATTTCAACTTGATTAAAACAGTAAAAAAAATTCCCAATGGAGAAAAAGCTCAGAGGTGAAAATTTTCACTGCTTAATCCTTAACAACATTCAAAGGCTAATTCCAACTATTCTAACACTATTTCAAGGTATTGAAAGGGAAGGAAACTCAATAATCACCTGGAAAAAAAAACTCAGTATCATTAGCAATAGGAATGCAAGTCAAAACCACAATCAGATACCATCTCACCTGTTAGGATGATAATTATCAAAAAGACAGAAAATGGCAAATGCTGATGAGGATATGGTAAATAGATTCCTCACTGTTAGTATAAATGTAAATAAGTAGAGTTCTTATGGTGCATTATATAGATGTTATTGAAAAAACTAAAAATAGATACACCATATGATCCAGTTTCTCTTCCGCTTCTAAGTACATCCACATCCATGTCAGGGAACCATCTCTGCTTCACAAAAGCCAAGATACATGATTGGTACCTGTGGTTAAACAGGAAAAAGAGCATAAGATGAATAGACACAATGGAACATTGTTTAGCCATGAAAAATAATGAAATCCTGCCATCTGCTGCATCATGGATGAAACTAGAAGATGTCATGTTCCATGCAATAGGCCACATACAGAAAAACAAATACTGCATGTTTTCTGTCACATGTGGAAGCATTAAAAAGTAGATCTTGATGTAGAATAGTGATAAATAGAAGTTGAGATTGGGTACATAGCGATTAGATAACAGTTACCAAATATTTTTAGACAGAAAAAGTTTACATTCCCTGCACAACGTTACAAAATAGTTCTCAACAACTTAGTATTACATATGTTGTGTGCAAGAACTAGAAGAATGTCAAAGGCTCCATAAATGAGGCAGCGATATAAAATATAACATTACCAATGAATCAGATTTCATTACTACACACTGTATGCATGTTGAAATATCATGCTATACCTGTAATTGTGTCGTTATTGCATACTTGAAAATTTTTAAACTAAAAAATGCTTTAAATTTAAAACAAACCAAATAATTTTACCTAATAAAAGTGATTCAATAGATAAAATAGTAATCCAGAAGTTTAAATGTGATGCAAATAAGTGAGTAAGTTGATGACAGTTTTGTGAGAAATGGGAGATGCACCGGCTTTCAAAGAACTTCCTCACAAAACGTTAATTGCACACTTGATCTTAGCCAAGAGGCCGAGAATCAATGCAAAACATTAATTACAAATAGAAAATATGTGACTTACAGGGATAAAAGTGAGGGACATCATGTTAAGTCAGGGCTTTCCAGAGAAGCAGAGTCAATAGAATATTCATAAATCTGTAAGATGTCTAGTAGATTTGCTTCTATTGACCAGGAAAGCAAAGAAATCTCATGATCTGCTACCTACAAATTGGAGAAACCAGTATACAGGTAAACGCATATAGTTTACTCATTCAAAGGCCTGAGAATTAAAGGGTGAAGCCAACAGCCCCTGCACAGTGAAGGAAATAAGCAACCAAGTGAAGAAACAACCCATGGAATGGAACAAAATATTAGCAAACCACGTATAAGGTGATGTGATAACATCTAAAATGCACAAGAATGTCAAGAAACTTAATAGGAAAAAAAACCCAAGTAATTGGAATTAAAAGATTAGGCAATGTACCTCAACTGATATTGCTCAGAACAGGGTCAGAAGGTACTTGAGGATATCCCCAGGGTCACTAAGCATCAGGGAGATGTAAATGAAAGGTGTGATGGACATCACCACACACCTCTGGAATGACCAGTACCAGAAAGAAGAGAGATAAAAGTGTCAGAAGGACCATGGGGCAAAGGGAGCTCTCTTGGCACAGCTCTTGCTTCCTTGGCTGTACTGGAGGGTCTAGTTTGATAGACTCCTATTGATGTACTTCTGTTCTCTGTACTGCTTAGGGTCCTTTCCCAGAGGTGATCGCGAGGCCAACATTATGAAATTTTTCCCCTGTGTTTTCTACTAGCAGCTTACCGTCTTAGGTCTTATGTTTAAGTTTTTCCATTTCATTTTGAGTTGATAGCATGAAATAAAGGTTTGATTTCACTCTTCTACATATGAATATCTAACTTTTCCAATGATGTTCGTTGGAGTGACTTTCTTTTCACCATGATATGTGCTTCAATTTTTTTAAAGAAAAATTTAATTTCTGTTAAGTGTACAGGCTTATTTCTGAGCTATTTTCCTCATCACTCTTTGTGTTTGCTTCTACACTAGTACCATGCTGTTTTTATCACTGCATCTTTGTTTTTTGTTTTGTAGTGGAGATCAAACTCAGGACCTTGTGTTTGCCAGGCAGGTGCTTATGCCACCAGCTCTTAAAGTAGATTTTGAGAGCAGGCAGAGTGCTACTCCAGCTCAGCTCTTTTTGCCCAGGATTGCCTTGGCTACTTGATTCCATATAAATTTTAGGCTATTTTTTTATTACTGCGAAAATATCACTGAAGTTTTGATAGGGATTGCTGCTTCTCAGCAGTTCTACATTTAGTCTCTGGTTGAAATACATCTAGATAAAGAGACACAGAAAGGTGAGTGCTCAGCATTCTATATAATAGAAAATAAAGAAGAGAAACAAAATAAGCAAACCATTCTATGGCTATGACTGAACAAATAAGCAAATAAAATAAACAACATAAATTATGATCATGTGGATAGAAGGATGTCCTATATCTATATGTCTAAATAGAGTTAGTTCAAGAATAAATTATTAAATAATGTGTGTAATTCAAGGAACAAGGTCTCCAAAAAATAATAATGTAATAAAATATTTTTATGGTGCTCTGTTCATGGGAGTGTGTGAAAGTGAAAGTACAACAATGGCTCTGACAGTACCATTGTCTGAGCCTGGCGGTGGTGTCAACTTGAGTCCATGGGTCATGGGAGAGAGCAACAGGGAAGTGAGAGTTCATTTCTAACCAGAGCATTATAATTTACAAAAATTGTATCTCTGTTTCTAACATGTATAATTTTTAAAACCACCACACCAAAAATTCAGAATTAAATAGGGTCAAACATTTAACACTGGAAAATTGCAACTCAAGGGAAACACTCGTGTTTTCTCGTTTGCCTTCAACATGTATTTTCCTGATTCCTTTACAAGTGAAGTTACTCACACTGAAACACATAATTACTACACTTCATCAGATTCAAATGTGACAAGTTCTTTCATGTCCCACGAAAGCAAAAGTCCTCTAAGTCCCAACACTAAATGAAAAGTTACCAAGATTTACTTACATGTTTCCTGGCTGGCATGTTTTCACTCTGTATGATCAATAAATGTTAAAGAATTCCAGTGCCCTACATAGATGAGATATAAAGATGAAAATGTAAAATTACTTATTGCTACTATCAAAAATAATTGTTTAGATGTCATAAGAACACATAATATTGCCAGGAATATAGCTCTGTGGCACAGTGCCTGCCTGGCAAGTGAGAGGTTGTGACTTTAATCCCAGGTATCAAAATATAAAATAAAATATAAAGAAAGCATAATAATTCCAAGGGACAAAGCAAGGAATAGAGACAATTACCTAGTAAATGTTCTCTGTAAAGGAGTAAATTTAAACTATTAAAGACAAGAGTGAATTTACTTTGTTTACAGCATATGCCTAGCCTTGAACAGCTAAATCTTTGTTTCTGATTTTTTTACTGGTGACAAATCAGCTTATTGGACCAACAGAGCCTCTGATGGGCTCAGGAAGCATGGTGCATGGAAATGGAAATGGTCTCCTGGAGGATGTCTCAGTGCAGAATAATCCTGGACCCTTTTCAGTCTTTTGGTTGTTTTCCCTGAGATTTGAAGCCTGAGCCCTGAATTCTGAGTTCTTTAATTACTGATAGAGAAAAGCAATAAGCCTCCAAAACACTAATCTCCCAAACATAGAAAGCTCCAGATCTGTGTGCTGACATTTGGGCTCCAAGGCAGCTAGCGTAGAAGAAATAAACGATAAATAAATGATAAGTAAAACACTGTAGTTTTAAGAAGACTGCAATGTCATATCCTTGGGGAACTCATCCAAAGAAACCCGGATTTACATTTAGGCTCCTTTAACTCCAGACCCATCACATGCAAATCGCTCAGGAATTGTTACAGTCCATAAATTGATCCGAGAAGTTAAAGCCAGGAAGCTGCTCCTAAGATAAAAGAATCTATTGAGGGCCAGCAACACAGCTTAGTGGTCTCAAGCGCCTGCTTAGACAAGCTTAGGCAGCCACAGGAGAACACAGTTTGATCTCTCATCTCTTGCACCACATGCCAAGTCAGCTCCACCCTCAAGGTAGAATGAGCTGGAAAAAAAAAAAGACTCTGTGAAAGAATGTTTAAACTATTTATCAAAAACCAAAGAAGCAGCAGATGGGGAGGAAGAGGAAGAAGGATGGGGAAGAGAGGGAGGAAGAGGAGAGCCGGGCTCCATCTGGGCCACTGCACCTCTGGGGAGTGGACCACATTCACCTGGAGTTTCCACCTTACCAAGAAAATCATAAATGTTCACAGTTCTGGGAAATAATGTGCTTCTTTCTCTTGAAGGCTCACACCCTACTTCCTTGAGTGAATGCTGAAATTTCTGCTTAATAAAAACCCTTCCTAATCCTCTCACTGGCATATCCTGAAAGTGTTTTCCATCAGGACTCAGCAAATTTGTAATCCCGTGCTGCCAGTGGGTAGGCTCAGTTCCTAATCTGGGAGGTCCCTGAGACCCAGTCAGGTGATGCAGGTGACCTGTAAGCCTGAGTGCAGAGTGGCATTGATTGGTTTATTTTAATGTCGAAGTTCTTAAAAATTAGGACCTGTTTACATTCCTGATGCAGTTGGAGCGTGGACAGAACACATCTTAATTCCTTTTCATCCCTTTCCCTTCCCTTCCCTTCCTCCATCTCATGGACCCCTTCCCTTTTGAGAAGGATCTATCTCCCCACTTCTTTTCTTTTGCTGTTTATTTATAATTTGGGTTTTTCACATAAAAGAAGTGATACTTAAGTGTATGGTCTGATTTACTTCACGTTATAGCACATTGATTCACCTGCAAATGACTTGAGTTTATCTTTCCTTATGGAAGTACAGTAGTCCATTGTGTGTAAATACCACACTTCCCTTATCCTGTCATGTGTTGATGAATTTATAACATCAAAGCAGTGAACTAAAGACCTTGCTCAGAAAATAAGGAACAGAAAACATCTGACATATTTACCTGCTTTAAATGAAGATAGATAATACTAGGTAGTGAAATAAATTGAGCAGGAACTAGAAGACAAGGTGCTTGCTAGGAGAAGATGTATTGGAAAGCATTGATCTCTTGGGCTTCCTAGGCATTGAATTTTGCTAAGGCAAAGGTCTTAGATGTATTTATTCTGTGTTCATCCATATTTCATTTCTTGCTAGGTGCACACCTGCTATTTGACCTATTTAAATATGTATTTAAATTCAGAAAATCGGGACTGTTAAGTGGCTGACTGTATGAATTGCTGCACACTGCACAAAAAAAACAGATTGAACTGCACCAGTTGAAATGATTTCAAGATCCAACACTCTTGGATCCACTGTCTTCTTTCTCATGATGACTGGTACATGACACCTCCATCCCAAACACATCTTACGCTGAGCTCATTGGCTGTTCTCCTCCCTGGAGTCCTTCACCCAGTGTTTTCGTCTACGACCACACATGAGGATATCACAACCCTTTTTTATCATTATTTTAATTGTGCAGATTTATGAGGCTCAGTGTGATCATTTGATGTATGTGGACATCATAAAATGACTAAACTCAGGTAGTTAACTTCCTACCTCTTTAAACATTTTTACAGAGTTTTACTCTTTTGGGAGGAGGACACTTATAATCAAACTAAGCACCTTGCACTTGCCAGGTGTCACTGTGCCACTGAGCTAGCTCCCTGGTCCAGAAAATTTTATTAGAGTAACAATCATACCTATTTATGGGGCATAATAAATGGACACAATGTTTCCTAATCAATTCAGGGAAATACTTGCTTTTATTTCCTTATCATTCGTTTGTGTTTGCAGCCATTGAACTGTGACCAACATATAGCCATTGCACTGTTTTGTAGAGCACTAGAAATTATTACTTCTATGTAACCACATTTGGGAATCGTCATCCAATCTCTCACTATTCCCATTCCCCAGAATGTCACAATTGCAAAACTTTGCCACATGACTCCCTATTTTTCAGTCCACCAAAATATTAAGACACAAAAACAACTCGGTTTTTCTTTTTTTATTTTCTTTGTATTTTTATTGAAGAACAAATAGCAATGAGACAGTTTCAAGACAAGTTCACAGGACGGATTCGATAAATTAATACATTGCAAACTGTTTTTTTAATGCTTTGGTATTGTACAAGGTGCATACATATTATACTTACAGACATTATTATAGCAGATGTCTCTAATCAGTGAATTAAGAGACTGCAGCTGTTTACTTATCTTATTTTTTTATACCTGAATTATACCAGAGATTCAATAATTAATACTTTCTACCTTGTTATCTTTCTAGTGGTTGTCCACAGTTCTAGAAGCTGACATAATATCTTGTCCAACCACTATTAGGGCAAATCTTGCCTCTCATGGAATTATGCAGAAGCATGGCATATTTATCCTAACTGTACTGTTTATACACACACATCAAGGTTCTTCCTTTGTATTCCCCTTTTTTTGTCTAGACCTGTCAGAGATGGGCACTCCATTGTCATTAAACTAATCTAGGTGCCTGAACTCTGCGACACACTCCAGCATTCCACAATAATAGTGAGTTATCTGAAGAAGTTGTCGACCGTAGCCATTTACAGCTCAACTTATTATTATGGTCCCACGTTATGTACCTCATTTTTATACTTTTCTGCTGGATGGTTAAGACCACAACTCAGTTTTTCTGCACTCAGCAGCTCTCCCACAGTGGTCTCATCACAAGAATGACTCATTGTTCTCTGCTGGGTTCTGGAAAACACAGGTAGCTCTGGAAATATGCAAAAAGAAAACATATATTGAATGGCTGTTACTCAAGCAATAGCCCCTATAAATGCTCTATAGTCGAAACTTTCAGAGGAGGGATAGGAAAGCAAAGGCTCAGTAAAGCAAAGGCATTATCAATTCCAGCCCTAACGGTGGGATTGACCTACTCTCTCAAGTCTATAAAAAGAGTTGAGTCTCTAGGGTAGACAGCACTTTTTCCTGTCAGATTTTAAAATGTCGAGTTACTTCCCATCACCACTTACTGATAAAAGAGGAATAATGGAGAACTTGTTCCTGGAGAGGAGGCTGTCCCCATAAGAGTTGATAATATGCGGACAGAAAATAGAGGAAGACCTCTGGTATTTGCTCTTGAGTCAGTGTAATGTTTGCCAACACTTCCAGTCTCTTTGTTGGCCCTGATGCCCTTCTTCCCAGTGTATGCAAGGACAGTAGTAAGATCTTTCTGCTTCATTGGTTCATATTTTCAGACTGGTAGAGTCTACAGAAGGAGCTACCGAGCAGTACACATTGTTACACACCTATAATCCCCTCACTCTGGAAGGATAAGGCAAGAGGATCACAAATTCAATTTAATGAGTCACTACAGTCTCAAGATAATCTGGGGATGGAACTCAGTGCAAAGGCTCTAGGTTTAATCCTCAGAGGAAGAAAAAAAAAATCTATTGATACTATTTAGTGAGTTTGGTAAGATTCTAAGTTAAAAGAGTTATACATAAAAACCAATGGTATTAGAAGTTCTTTCAGAATGGTAAAGACCTCAAAAGAATCTGATCCTCCATTTAAAAAAGCAACTAGCAAAAATGATCAAAACTGATTTTTCTTCAGAACTCTGGAAGCAAATCAAAGGCTTGCAACAATTGGAAGAACATTTATGTAAGAAAGCCAAGTGCATTTTGGTGAGCACAATGAGCATTTGAGATTTTGACTTACCCTTTTCCCAGTTTTTCTCTTGCCAACTCCGCTGTAACCTTGAAATCCAAATGTCTCCTAATTACAGGAAAAAAAAAGTAACTGGATGCGATGGAGTGGGCTGGAGCGTCCCAACAGCTCAACCGCAAAAGAAATGTCACTTGGACTGTCTGGTAGCTCCCTAAGTCTCCATTTTCAGAGCATCTCTTTGTTTACCTTTTCCTAATGCTGTCTGGGGATAGAAGCCAGGGCCCAAGGCCTCTCCTGTGCTAGATAAGCTCCTTCCCACTGAGCCTCGTCTTTAGCTCATGTCTTCTTCTTTTAACCTAACTCAGAGTTTGTTCCGGGAGAATAATCCAGCTGATGGCGGTTTTGTTAAAGATCCTTAGCAGAAGTTGTTTAACATCACAGTGTCCCGAGGTGATGATACCAAGGGGGACTTAAATGACTTCAACAAAAATAAAAGGAAAAGCTGAAGAATCAGTTTTCTCTCAAGAGCTTTTGAAAAAGGAAACAAAGGGCTTTGCTTTAGCAGTAGAATGGATTTGCTTTAGCGGTAGAATGCTTGCCTAGCAAGCTGGAAGCCCTGGTCCGGTCCTCAGCATAAAAAAAAAAAAAAAAAAAAAAAAAACCTCTCCTGAAAGGGGGAGGAATCTGGTACAGAGCTTGTCACATGCCAGGAAATCAAAAAGTCTTAATCACTCATCTCTGACTGAGACTAGGAATGGAAGGTAAAGGCAAAATTATAAACTATCTCCTGGAGCGCACACATGCATACATGCAAGTGGGTGTGCATGTACATGCTTGCGCACGCACACACACACAGAGTTGCTCAGAAAACGGTTGGAAACCTATCAGTTCAAGTGTTCATGAAACTTGAGTCCCCATCCCATGGCACTATTGGGAGGTGGTGGACCTGGAGGGAAGGGAAATGTCCCTGAAAGCATGTGCTCAAAGAGAATAGGGGGACCCTGAACTCTTCTTTCATTTGTCTCTTAACTGCCTCTGCCCCACACACCTGTCATGGTGCACACCTTGTCAGAGGCCCCCAAACAGCAGTGCCAATCAACCATGGACAAGGACCCTGAAAGCTGTCTGAGCTATTTCGTGACAGTGAGGGAAAGCTCGCTAACACAGCACCTAAGGAAATCTCTGGCTTTTAGCTGACCATTAAGCTAACAGCTCAGAGACAATAGTAGTTGCACAAGCCAAAACATACAGCATTCAATCAAGAAAGTCACGAAACAAACAGCAGAGCAATAGCAAGAACACACAACAAAACCTCTGAGACAGGCTGCAGAATGAATCTGATTTCCTAGGTTGCCACATAAAACTGAAAATACTCGATTGTCATCCAAAAATGACAAGACATACACTCAGACAAGAAAGTATGGCCCACACTCAGGGAACTGAGAATTGAGAGACTGTCCCTCCCCAAACAAGCCTGGATGTTAAGCTCACTAAGCAAAGGCTTAAAGGACTTAGCTATTATGAATGTGTCCAGTAACAAAAGGAAACTATGTCTAAAGAATGAAAGGAAAATATGAGAATAATATTTCAACAAATAGAGAATAAAATATACTAAATAGGAAAATTAGATTAGTGGTTGCCAAGGGCTGAAAGGAGAATGGGAATACCAAATGGATATTCTGGATAATGAATTTCTTTTTTAAATTAGAGGGTGATGGCTGTGCAGTCCTATGAATATACATAAAATACTGAATGATATCTATTAGAAGGAAAAACACCATGGTGTGTACATTATAAAGTTATGATAAAAATCAATCATTTTTTATATAGTAGCAATAATCAGAAATTGAAATTTAAAAAAATACTATTTATACTGGCATAGAAATGAAATATGGACAAAATTAATAAAATATTGAAAGACCTATATACTGAAAATTTCAACCAAGAATGAAGTTAAGAAAGGTTTAACTTAATAATGAGACATCCAATTCATCGTTTTGAAAAAATAGATTCACATACATTCATATACATTGACAACTGACTTTTGACAAAGGTTCAGAGGTCATTTCAGTGGAGAAATGACAGTCTTTTGACACAAAATGCTAGAACTGTTAGCTAACCATGTGTACACAACACCTGAAAAACAGACAAACAAAACTGGACCTCAATCGACACAATAACTAGCTTATGTATGTGCAAGATCTGACTGTAAAATGCACGCACAATAAAACTCCTAACATTAAGGCATGGAAGAAAATGTTTCAGGACTTTGTTTAGGCAAGCATCTCTTAGATACAGCACCAAAAACATGAACCATAAAGGCACAAATTCATACACTAAATTTCATCAAAATTTAAAACTTCTGTTCTTCAAAAATGCTGTTAGGAGAATAAAAAGGTGACTACTGTGTGGCAGAAAACGTTTGCTCGAAAGCTACCTTCCCCACCAGCAGTTGCTAAAAGCTGGCAGAGGACCTCAGATGTGTCTGACTCCGAAGCCCATGTTCTTGTCACGTTGGCACCAGTTGCAGGTGTCTAGCTGGCACCATCCTAGAAAGTAAGGGTCACACGGCAGTGACAGATAGAGCACACACCAGCATTCGCAAGACGTGCTCCAGCATCACATTAAAAAGAGTATGTGTAGGTGGGGGTGGTAAGTGCAAGTCCTGGGTGTGAGTGCCTTTATTTTCATGTGTGTCATTTTGGACAAGAATGTGAAAGTGTTTAAAGCTCACAATTGAGTGTAAGAAGAGAAGCTGCATTTCATATTACTTTTCATTCCTGGGAGTTGAACCTAGGGTCTTCACACTGGATCACACCCCCAGTCCTTTGTTTAGTTTTTGAGACTGCATCTCCCTGAGTAGCTCAGTTGCCCAGGATGAGCTCACGCTGATGATTTTCCTGCCTCCGATTCCCGGGATGCTTGAACTCTAGGTGTGGGCCACCTCACCCAGCCTTTTGCTTTGCCACTTTCCCAGATCACGCTATGACTTGACTTCATCGGCTTTACCAGAGGTTGTATGAATGGCTGTGAGCTAAAGGTAGCACTGAGCGAGGAAGCAGAGGCAGCTTACGAGGGAGCCCCTGAGAGCTGGTGCTTTTAGCCAGCACCCTCCAGATTCCATGCTCTCTGGCAGCTGCGGCACCCAGGGTGATTAAAGGAAAAGGAGAGATCATTTTATTCCAAGATCCTTGATAGCTAACACAGAACGTTTAATGACTTAAAAAAAAGAAAACCATGGTAGGTGTTTTCTTTCCGATGTAGCCTCTTATTATTGTCACTGATGATATCAGGTCACTGGTCTCCATGGTCACTCTCTGATGTCCTCAGTGGTTTGCATTTGTCTTTACTCCTTGGTGTCACCTGGGTACTCAGCCACCACCTCAGCAATTCCATTGCATGACTGAAGAGACAGCAGCCTGTTTTTGAAATTTTACCTTTACACAAGACAAATTATACTAGCACGAATTCAACAAACTGCAAAACTCAGATAAAATTGATTCACGTATCGGTACTTTCTAAACAAGAGGAAGTGCGAAATTCATGGGATGTTTTCAGGATGACCAAAAACTTCCTTTAAAAGAAATAAAATGATGCAAGTGTTTTCCAGCTTGTAGGGGGTGGCAGGATAATGCCTTTCTAACTATTTACCAAGCCCGACATCTAGTGGCCAACTGATGTTTGGAAGTTAACTAAAGGAGACAGAGCTACCCTTGTACACGTTCCTGAAATAGGAAGTGTGTAAGTTGGCTTAGACTGCTCACTGTCAGGTTCAGAGGGACCAGGTTAACAGCTGAGGTGGACATTGAGGAAGTCAGGCGGGCGGGGGCAGCGCTGGTGTATGAGGGGCTGGGGTAACTGACTTTGCACCCTAGGGACATGAATTCCAAGCAGTCACTTCACAAGAGAAAATGGGATTACCAAAAGAAGATCGCGTGGGACAGTCCATACTCCTATATAACAATCCCAGCAGTGACTGTGTTACATGATACTGCATGAGTCTTCTACAAAGTGCTTCAAGCCTTGCTGGATTCCTGGCAACCTTGAAAAATAAATGCTATGATATTCATTACACACATGAAACAAAAGCTAAGTCCCAAATTCCTGTAAGCAAAAGTTAGGAGAGATGTATCTCTACTCTCAGCCTTGTCATTTCCAACTAGCTAAATAGCCCACTATACTGACTGCATTATCCAACAGGCAACAAAGAGGGAGTAAGAGCAATTTTCCTTTTTTTAACTGACAATTTTTTTTTATTTTTACTTTCCATTTTTTCAAGTTTTATGTATTTGGCATGAGGTCTTGCTATACAGACTCATAGCGATCCTCCTGTTTTCAGCCTCCCCAGTGCTTGGATTACAGGCGTGCCCCACCTGGCCCAGTTTTGGGGGCTAGCACCACATTTGGTACTAGGGAGCATGCCTGGGTCCTTGAGCTTGCCAGGCAGGTGTTAGACTGCTGAGCTATCTCTTTGGCCCCTGAATTAACAAACTAATATGCATTCATGAAGACATAAATTGAAAAAATTATCTACTAGAGTCCAAATACAGAATCCTTGAGTGGGTATGTGTGTGTTATTCACCACATGGATGTGCGATCATACCAGGCTCTCTCTGTTTCTTCTTGCCTTTTGTTTTCTCTTTTTGAACATCATAATTCCCAGCTGGAGACTATGTAACAGCAGAAAGGGCAATGAAGGAAATCTGCATTCTCTTCCCATCCCCATTTGCAGGTTAGAGCAAATTCCATGAAGGATGGACTGCTCGTCGCTGGCAGTGACGAGCCAGCCTTCCCTCTTGATGCCACTTTGCTTTCCATCCTCCATGGCTTCCAAGTAGGACAATGCTCTAAGCATTTTTCCAGCCTTAGCCCAGCCCCTAGAGACTCCATGACCTGTTCTAACATTGTAAATTCACAGACCGTAGAGTCTAGGCAATAACCATGACTGGACCTGAAATTATTTTGCAGGCAGGCAATTCTGAGTCACTCTAAATAACCTATGACATTATTCAAGTTGCAGTTCATAATTCCTGGAAGAATTCTTCTGGGTCTCTAAGATGTTCAGGAATCTTCCTATTATGTCCTTCCAGGTTCCTCTGAGTCAGAAACGTCTGCTACAAATGAGCCAGAGTAAGGTTTCCAGGGGCGCTGATACCCAAACGAACACCTATTAAGTGGTCGGGGGGGCGTTCCTATGTGTGATAGCAGAGCACCCATGGATGTGATGTGCAGGAGGGACAGTGGCCCCAGAGACTCCTCCAGCCCTGCTTCTCCCACTGCTTACACCAGTCGTTGGGTGTTTAGCACAGGCCACTTGCCCCTGAAAAGAATGTCAGAGCAGGAAGCCGGCAAGCCTGGGATCAGGATTTCTCTCCTGTTGCTTCATGCAAGACTGTTACAGATCTATTTTACTCCAAACTGGGTCCCTTTCCCCTCTTAGAATTATAGGGTTACTAACAAGAGCAAGTACTGACTGATCGTTGAAGGAGGCTTTTAGCTTTGCCCAAGAAGAAAAAAAGTGAGAGATAAATTAACATTTAACCTTAGAGATCAGGGGTTTACAGAGATGGTGTAAAAGAAATGAAAGAAAGAGATAAGGGAATCGAAGGGAAGAATATTTATGTCTTTTCTGGAAATGAACATAGATTTCTGTGCATTTGGGCTCTGCCGCTTTTCATTACTTTCATGTTGCTCCCCCCCGCCCCCCAGTTGTCCTCGTAGCAATCAATCATCAGTTTACCAGGCAGATGGGATTCTGATGAAGTCTGGTAAGCACTCTGGCCCAGCAAGCTTCAACTGGATCACCTGAAGAAGGGTGCTGGCCTGGGGGCACCGCGGTCTCAAAGATGTGAAGGATTAGGCGGAACAGAATTTGCCAAGGTCAGGAAGGCAGGTCAAGGTCAAGAGCAGGGTAGGATACCAAGAAGATGACTATGCTCATAAGGGAGCCTCTTAGGGCTGGAGGCTTTATGGATAGACTCTGAAATCGATTTGTTCGAAGAACTGTGTGAGTAGGGCCTCTCAGTTTGGAAGGCCAGGGTTGTGGTCAGTGAGCAAGGCTAGCTAAATTTAGTATAAACCCTCAACTTGCAGAGATGGTTTCCACCAGTCCTCAGAAGCTCTGCAAAGCCAAGGTTAAATGTCACTGTAGTAAGCTCACTGGTGACTTGATCTGAGGGGACAATGACCCTACCAGGCTTCAGCAGCAACTGTGAAACAACAGCAGCACATGTGTGAGAGCCCTGACAGTGCTCTGAGCACACAGAGGGGTGAGAAACTGGCCCTTTGGGCAGAGAAATGTCCTCGAGGCTTTGATTCTGTAAATCCTGGCAAGGTGTGGCTCTGAAAGGAAAGAAATGCATTCTCATGGCCGCAAGTCGCAGCTCAGACCCACTGAGCTCGCATGAGTCCACACAGGTAGGCTCCTTTCTCTGTTCCTGGTGCCCAGAAGGGAGGCGAGTGCACAAGTTCTTTCTGTTCTGATTACCATTTAATTTCACCTTGGAATGGGAACGTGAAAATTAAAGGCCGGGAGGTTTGGACCCTGTTTTGTGTTTAAATTTTGAGACCGATTCGCTCTAAATCACGAAGGTCTGCCTAGACTGGCTCTACCTTCTGATCCTTAGCACCAGTCAGTACCTGGTGACTGGATTGCAGGCTTGTACCACCACTCCTGGCTTGGACACACGCCTTGAGAGTCCCCCAAACACAAGAGCACGGAGGCCCTCAACTTGTGGCTACTGTGTGGCAGTTACGATCCGGCACTGCTGCACTGAAGGCATCTCATGTGCCTGCTGCCCACATCTGGCTCCTTTTCTCCCAGCTCCTTATTCGGGGGTGTGGGACAGCAATCCCAGGGAACTGGCATCATTCACTTACTCTTATTTTCACTGTCACAGTGTAAAATAGGAAGAGGCTCAGTTATCTGGACCAGTAGGATCAACAGATTTAAGTCTCATCCAGGTTGGTCTTAGATGGATGCCCTAATGGGCTCTATTCCTTACCTCACTTTTTTTTTTTCCATCTCAGGAATTGCAACTCTAGTGTCCAAACTCCCAAATTATGAAACAGTCCTTGTTTCTTCCCTTCTTGTTGCAATTCACCTTCTCAGATACACTATAAATCTTACTGGTTCAAGTTGAAAAGTACACTTAGAATCTATCATTTCTTCCCTTGTCCAACATAACACCCCAGAGCAAACATCAGTTCCTTTCACCAGAAAGATTGTATCAGCTTCCTATAAAGTCCTAACTCACTTCTTATTCTCTCTGTCAGCTCTGGGTATGTACCATTAGGGAGGTTTCTTTGAACTGATCAGAGCATCCGTCTTTGTCCTGAACACAGTTGCCCACCCTTTCCCCTGCACTACTTGAATAAAATCTATTTGATTGACTGCATCCCCTCTGTAATCATCACCCACTATTGTGGTTTGGGGTTTTTGGAAGGTGAACAATACAATGCAAGGCACATTTTATAAGATTATTTTATAGTGAATCACCCGAAGAATCATATACAAAGAGTTCAGGAAATCTGTCCACACCAAAGACCAAAGAATCCAACCAAGGGCCTGGATCCTAGTGTGCTGCAAGAGTCGAGCTGAAGACCTAGAGCTCATCACAATGCCTTCCACAAGTTGAAGTGGAGGCCCAGAGCCCATGACGATGTCTCATGCAGGGTTGCTTCATGGATATGCCCTAGGAAGGCACAAAGGTTAGTGGTGGAAACTGGAAAATCTGCCAGCAAGATGAAAGATCTGTGCTAGCAGGCCGAGGGATCTGAATTGGAGCCAGGATGCAACCCTCAAAGTAAGAACCAGAGCTCCCCTGAAAGGTACCATAGCCTTCCTCAGCAACAATGAGCTCATCTGATAATTAGGAAAGCCAAATCCGCAGCAGGAAAACTAATGTGACAAGCTTCTCCAGGAGTCTGAGCTGTGCACCATGTTCCTCTCCAGAGCCAGGCAGTGACGCCCAAGATGAGGAGCAAAGCCCCATTGAAATGCACTGCAGCCATTCTCAGTGGCAATGAGGTCCTGAGCTCCTCCTCCAACTAGAAGAATCAAGTCCACCAGGTAAACTGGTCTGACAAGGTCACCAGCAGAATAGCCCGAGAGAGCCAGCAACTTCCAACAATGCCCTGACAGCCCTTCTCCTTCTCCTGTTCTGCCTCTTCTGCTGCTGGCCACAAGCCCCAGGTGGACCTCCCACACCCAGCACCATGCTAGTTCAATTCAGCCTGACGTAACAAGCTGGCCACCAGTGGACACCCACCGTACCCACTGTCCTCTCCTTTCTCCGGAGAAGTGCCATTCCCATCCCAGGACACTACAGGGTCGTTGGCGCTGCCTGGAACACTTGCCGTCAGACCTTAGCTTGCTCAACATCTCCCTTCTCCTCATAGTTTGGCTCAAATATTCCCTGATCAGTACGTTCTTCCCAGCCAGTCCTTGCATTTATTTGTTTTTCTTATTGTGTGTGTGTGTGTTTTTTCTCTACAGGACCTATTATATAATGTAGAATTTATCTGTTATATAAATGTTTACTGTCTCCCTGTCATTAGAATGTAAAAGCTCTGAGGTCAAATAAATTTCTTCTATTTTCCATACTGTGTCTCCAGCACCTAAAATAGTGCCTGGCGCCTAGACGGAGGATCATGAGTTTGAGGCCTGCCTGAGAAACTTGGCAAGAGGCTGTCTCAAAATTAAAAGATGAAAAAGGGCTGCGAAAATGGCTCAGTGGTAGCACCCCCCTCAGTTCAGTCTCTACTACGGAAAAAAAAGAATAAATGCTATGAAACAGCAGTGAGATGTAGTATGCAGTATATTACAAGTGTGTGATACTGAATCAGTCTGTCTTGGTCTTAGCACCACATTTTTCTACTTGAGAAGATGATTTAACTTTTGAAATAACAATTAACCTCCATCAGGATTTGCTGGGTATTTTTAATAGCATGTCAGTGAAGTAGGACAGAATGTCACATTCTGAATAAAATGTAGTCTCTAATTTCAGTGAGTTCCCAGTTTACTGAGGAAAATAGACCTAGACACAAATTTTAAGTGTATTCTCCAGAAATACAGTGTGGCCAGAAGAGGGTGGAGTTTATTTTTGTTTTTGTATTTTAGGGAGGGATCTACAGGGTGTTCAGGGTCTCACTACTAGATTAGAATCGATCCACCTGTTTACAGCCTCCCAAGAGCTGAGATTACAGGTGCGCGCCACCAGTCTCAATTGCCACCTAGCATGCCCCTGGGGGCAGGGCCAGCACGGCAGGCCCCAGGATCGAACCCCTGGCCTCTGCACCCACTTGCAGGTGTTCAACCCGCTGAGTTATTTGAGGGCAGAGTTTAAGTGTTGCCATCTCTGTCAAGTGTAGGACGTGCTGAGCACTCAGTCTGTGGTAGACATTGTTATAATTTCTCATGATGAAATAACAAGGGCTGAGGGTGTAGCTCAGTGGCACAGCAGCTGCCTGGCAAGCACCAGGTTGGCAGTTCATTTCCCAGTACCAAAACCAGGAAGAAATAACGAGTAAATGGTTTTGAAAAAGCATCCTCTTAAGACCTTTAGCAGAAGCATCCTTGACTGGCTCACAGAGAGATTCTGGTGGAAAAGGGAGAAATGCTGTGTGGGCCCAGCAGCCCAGCCCCACTGCCTGGGCCTGGTGTACCCTTGGACAGGAGAAATAACTACCATGGATGTAGAGGTGAGTGAAAGTGACAGACCAAAGTGAAGCCTGAATGTGCAGGATCTCTTATTGCCCTTGCTCTTAATAAGAAAAGTAGGGTCAGCCAGGTAGCTCAGCAGATTAAAGCACCTGCTTAGTCAGGTGCCAGGGACCAGGGTTCAATCCAGGCCGCACCAAGTACTGGCCCCACCTATAGAGTTCCCTGAGATGGTGATTGAGACTGGGCGAGGTGGTGCACGCCTATAATCCCAGCGCTTCGGAGGCTGAAAATTGGAGGATCACTGAGTCTGATCTATGTGGTGAGACCCTGTGGATCCTGTACTAAAAACACTGAACAAATAAAGAAAAGTAGGATACCCCCACAACCCAATACATCCTCAATGAGGCTACAGTTATATCAGTGAAGCATGTATGTTCATGTGGGCACAGCTTTCAACAGAGTGAGAGAACATCATCTTTCTTTAATTCCCTTTCCCTTGAAAATAGTGGTTTCCATTAAGTGGGAGGGGAAACTTGAAGAATTTAAACTTCTGTAAATAAGCTTGTTAAAGAGAAAATAAAAGTATACAAAGTAGTTTGGTGAAATCAAACCATTACTAGATTCTTTTTTTCCACAAACAGATCTGATAGTTAATCTAATTGACTATTAAGTGTATTCCTTTTGTAAAGCCCATTATGTTGTACTCTGTTTCCAACATTTGGAAGAGAAATATAAATAGTATTTAATCCTAAGAAGAAGTAAACTAGCATAATTTCAATTGGCAAGAAATACTTAGAAGAACTTACAAGCATTCAAAACTTAAAAGTCTCTGAGAGTCTGACAAAATTGTCTATTGTAAAACAGCATCTATGCGAAGAAGACAACCTGCTATCAAATTTTAGAAATACAGTTGAAGAACTGATGTTCTCTGAGAAGAGAAAGTGATTATGGGGAAATGAGGGTGGAAAAATGATGTCACATTAACAATCAGAAAGAAAAACAGATGTCTTTGTAAAAGACGATGTCATCAGGCACAAGCATGTTTTTGCGAAAGGAAATCTTACACTGTAGATTTCTAAACATGACAATTGATGTCCCAAACCACCAGTAGTTGCCCTGGGTAAACAGTAGAGGTAACTGACACCTAATACAGCCATCTGAGCACACTTCCACCTCCTTAATTGCACCCCCCAAGTCCCTACCTTCCAAATAGGAAGATGGAACTTACTAAAAAATATGTATCAAATGAGAATGTCCTGGGCCCACAGATGTCCTGGACTTCATCACGCTACTTTACGGCACATTGTTAGATGGCTTCACATATTTTGCTGCCTCCCTTAACAATACATTTTAATAGTTGGCAATGTTGAATTTCACAAACTCCTCTGAAATGTTTACTGTAGTCTGGTCTGAAAGTAAATCATTTCTGTATGCTCAGGTATGCAGGATAAAAACAAAACCTTCGGGCAGCCTCCCAAATTCTTCAACCTTCTATACATCCCTTGGCTTTCCTCAACCCTCCTTAGTTGCTTATGTCCATTTTCTGCTTATGCCCATCATTTGTGGTCTCCTCTGCACTACTGTAGTCCATTTCTAATAAATTAATGTAGTAGTATAGCTCAATAGTTGAATATAACACCTTGGATTCTACCTTCAGTATGACAAATAATAAAAATAGCAACAACAACAATGCATTTATGTATTGTGTATTGCACTGAAGAAATACAGAAAACTACGTTGAGTAACATCAGCTCCTTAGCCAGGAAAATGGCTGTGAATGAAGATGTGTGAACCTTGAATGGTCCTATCCAGATATCCTCAGAAGAACGAATGCTTTTCAATTGCACAGCACTTTCTGTGTTTAAAAAGTTTAAATGTCATTGTAGAGCACTTAAATACCCTAGTGACATAGCCACATGATAGGGGATCAGGAAGAAAAAGTGGCCACTGGGTCTAAGGAACCAAGGCCGTGTGGCATGTGGATCTGCCTTTGTGTCTGTACATGTGCATCCGTGTGCCGCTAGCTCTGAAGGCTTGTGCAGGGCCAAATGACTCTAACTAAACAATATTTTGATGAGTTAAGTGTAAATGAATCAGAAACATACGGATTAAATTTCCCTTAATGCACATGGATTTAAAAATTAAGAGAAAAAATGCTTGGCAAAGCCCATTTTGGCTTTTGCCAAACCTAAGCTTTGGAAAAATAGCTGGAGATATTCAATGATCCAACTGAGGAAAACATGGCCCACTTCCCCTCTCCCTTTTATAGAATCTTTATTTGTTCACACACATGGTACCAGAAAAGTCCATGGAGACATTTCTATTGGAGACGACGCCTGCTTCTAAACAAGACTTTTCTGAGAAAATCCCTTGTTTATTCATGACTTTGCCAGACATTTGCATTTATGGTGCATAATTAATTTGGGAATCTTCTGAAGAAGTATTGGTCCTCCTCAGCCCTCAGGAGAGAAAGGGCATCCGCTCTGCCTGTGTGCTAATGTCTGTCTGTCTCTTCATCATAAATATATTTCCAAAAGATTCTCAATGGAAAGTATCTTCTCTTAATTTCCTCCAGATGTTGTTCTTAGTAGGGATGATTTTTCTGACTGAGTGTCTCCTAAATCCTGCTGGGTAATTCTGCACATGGTCATAGTTAACACGAGCGTGTGACGAGTCCCAGATGTGGAAGTAATCAAAGTGATCTACAGATCTAAGGCAATACTCTGGGGAACAAATGAGGGATATTGCAAGGTCAGAGCAATTAATGAGGGTCACGCCGCGAGGTTTGGGAGCTGTGGGACCAGGAAGAATAAGCGGTGGGTGGGGGGTGGGTGAAAACTGGGAATCCCTCATATTTTAGAGTTACCAGTATTTTCTCAGGGACTGGGGAGTAGGTAAAAGTGAAAGAATATGAAAAATCTTTCTAACTTAGTTACGATTATGTTAATAGATACGCATCCTACATGTTGGGAAAGTAGAAGATGACTAATTCTCTATCCCCTATCTGTAAAACAGTGCCAGATGTGATTGTTTGCAAACTGCCAGACCCCTAGGTCAGAAACAGGAAGAATACAAAGATGCAGGACTTGAAAGATAATAGAAACAAGACCTGGCTTACACATGGCAGCAAAAACCCCATCAGAAGTGCGCAGGTGGTAGGGGATGGTGGAAGGCATATGCAACATAGGAAAACCCTCAGTGCAAATCCCACCAGCATGAACTGCTTGAGATGCAGGGAATAAAGTCCTTTTTCTGAAAAGTTATAAACTGACAGGAATATCACATTTTTCAGAGGTTTGTGTTTAGGAGAAAATAAGTATTTTCCTGGCAAAAGCACCAGGATATAAGTTTCTTGGGAGACTTAGGAGAAATGAAGTTGTGATGAATATGTTATTTAACTCTTGATTGTTTATTATCAGTACTGAAGATGCAACATGGGGCGTCTTGCAATACTAAGCAAGGGCTCAGCCTCCAAGCTACATCCGCAGCCCTCAAATCATTCAACAGTTTTCTTCTTTCTTTCTTTCTTTCTTTCTTTCTTTCTTTCTTTCTTTCTTTCTTTCTTTCTTTCTTTCTTTCTTTCTTTCTTTCTTTC
>PVKA01015777.1:0-49293 GCA_004027165.1 Ctenomys sociabilis
TGTTTTGACCAATCATCACAGGATGTCCACTAGGAGTTCTATTCGTTCAGCAGTTGCTTTGTAAAAAAGGTATTTGATTGTTACAGGGTCTCACTGTGCAGCTTGGACTCCTGGTGAGCCTCCTGCTTTCAGCCGCTCCAGGGCTGGGATTACAGGTGTGCGCCACTACACCTGGACGCTGCCAGGTTCAGCCTGCCCTGGGGATGGGGCTGGCACAGCATGTGGTGCTGGGGATCCAACCGCGGTCCTTGCTTGAGCTTGTTTGAGCAGGTGTTTTAGTCTGCTGAGCTATTTTGCTGGCCCCAGAAGGTGCTTCTGTAATTCTACCTACATTATTATTTTCTGAGGAGATGAGACTTTTGACTTTTTGATGTTCCAGGCAGTCTTGCCACTTTCGTGGGTTCCAGACAGCAGCAAGGAGCAAAAATTCTTTTAAAAAAAAGAATTTTTGTTTATAACAATTCTTTCCCTTTAAAAAAATCTTTTATCTATCTATCTATCTATCTATCTATCTATCTATCTATCTATCTATCTATCTATCTATCTATCATCTATCTATATCTGTACACATGAACTGTGGCAGAGGCATGCCTAGAGTCCATGTAGATGTTGACTCTGTTTTCAACTCAATTGAGGGCCTGTATGAGGGACCATAGTTCAGCTCACTGAACAGACTCTCTTTTCAGGAGAGCTTTGGCCAAAATAACTTCATCTATGGTAACCACAGCATATCCAGCCTGTTGGACTCCATTTCTAACAGAACTACTTCAGGCCATAAACAGAGTATACTCAGCATCTGTCAGGGAGTTTATTAAACCTTTGACTCTGGTCATCTTGAGAACAGCTCATCAGCTAGTGCCAGGTAGTCATGGTCTGGAGAGCCCTGCTTTGTGGGCAGGTATGTGACAGGACTGAGTGGTATTTACACCACAAGAGTCAGGTGAGGATTTTCACATAAGAATCCTTGGTACTAGGTGACCTAGTTGTTGAAGAGCCACCAATGTCCACAGTTGTTTGGAAGGTGGCATCTGGACAGTTAGGTTCAGCACAAAGTGAGCTTGTCAGTTTTCTTGATCATAAGGACAGCGGTTGTGAGAACATAGAAGCGAAGGGGCAAGACCTTAGTGACTGGATGCAAAGGTTTGGACAGGTAGGCTGTGGGGTACTCCCAGACTAATCTTGAGTAAGTAATAGGCTGGGTAAGTAACAGTTTGAAGACATGTGTCATTGCTTATTAACAAAGTTGAATAGGTGAGTTACATCTGTAATTACCAAGACTGGGGCTGTAGAGAGGGCCTTTTAAATGTCATTGATGGCTTCTTGTTTTTGATTTCAGTTGAAGGTGTCAAAGTCTTTTCCAGACAAGGCATTGTGTAGTGGCCCTGCTTTTTCTGTGAACCTAGGGATCCAGATTATGCACAAGTCAGCAGCTCCAAGAAATCTGTGGAGTTTTTTTTTCCCTTGTAGTTGGTACCAGGATGGAGAAGATGACCTTTTTCTCTCCAGTCAAATTCCAGATAGCTGACTTTTTGTTTATAGGTTTGTGTCTTCTGACACCTTGTGGCCAGTGTGTGTTAGATGTTACTGCAGAGAATTTGTGTTTTTCCAGAAGGCAGCTTGGCTGTATTAACCAGACCATCAACTGTTGGAGACTGGGCTGTACAGGGTTAAACTGATAAACACTGGCTGTATTGGAAAAGATTATATGCATGGTACTTTGAAGTCAAGATAACCACAGCTGAGGCAATCAGGGGCATGGGCTGTTGACACCCACTATTTAGGAGCAGTAAAGCTGCCAACCGTTGAGATTAAGACCATTCTCTTAATTGGCAAAATTTACTGCTTGGAGAAGTCTTTGAAGTGACTCCCAAGGTTCTGCTCAGTTCTGAGGCTTGCCTCAGTATCTCCTTCCTTTGTTTGAAAACCAAACAAATTCAGGCCATTTAAAGAAGTTCTTTGGCTCAACCCCAAGGGAATCTCAAATTCTTTGAGAGAGTTTTGATCCTTCTAGAGTCTAAAATCATACCACTTCTTTTAGTTAAGCCATTAACCATTTAGGATGTGGTGGGCCTGATCAGTCCATGATAATCAATATATTGGAGGAGGGTGCAATGATATTCTGTGCTTGGGAAAGCTAGTGAGGCCAGCTGTGAGGGCTTCTCCAAAGAAGTTAGGCACAGTTTTGAATCCCTGGGGAAGCCAAGTCCAATTCAGTTGACTTTTGAGCCCAGAACTGAGGTCTCTGCACTTAATGGCAAAGAGGGCCTAGCTGACAGGAGCTAACTGAAGGCAGAAGAAGGCATCCTTTAGGACCAGGCATGTAACCTAGCAGTTTTGGGACTGCAGGATGAGGGCAACCATGGTGGCATTGACAATTTGGAGATCCTCAACCAGATGATATTTCCCACTGGGTTTCTTTATAGGCAGGAGAGGTATATTCCAGGGTGATTGACAGCATATGAGTGTTCTGTAGGTCTGAGGTCTCTGGATGTGTGGTTGAATTTCTAGTTAACTTTCCTGGAATGGGGTACTGTTTGATACAGGTGGTGGGTGACCTGGGATGGAGTTTCACAATCAGATGCAGGTGGTTGACAGCCAGTCCAAGAGGAGAGTCTTCAGCCCAAACTCAGGAAAAAGAGCCTTGAGAATTTTTGGGTTGGTTTCATCTATGTGTATCCACCAATTGCCATTTTCTTCTTGTGGGGCCATAACAGCATACAGGAAATGTAGTTGTGGAGCTGGAAGGGATAGAGAAACAGACTGTCCTGGAGAGAAGTGGCCTTTAACTTAGATAGCTGTCTCTCATCATTTGGGACTCGAGCAAGTAGGGGAACTCACATCTGATTTGATGTCTTCCCAGGCTGCAAATTAGCTGGATTTTCCAGGGATATCATACATTCACTCACACAGTCATTCACAGGTTAAAATATTCCACTCTCTACCCTTTAAACAGAAACTGACTAGAAGGTGATCTGGCTCCTCTTCTGTGCTTGACTTAGGATGGGCTGATTGCCAGGAAAACAGAAAAACCCAGGATGGCCTTACCATGATTCAGGAGTGTGGATGGTTTCATTTTGTTCCCCCTTAGAGCTGGTGATAGAGGGGTGTGTGTTCCAGTCCATACCCTGAAGGATTTGGATGGGACCACGCAAATAAGAGTGGCATGTTTCCTGTCCAAGTCCTGCCAGGATTGGAGTCTGGGAGATGTCTCCCAGGCCTACAGCAAGAACCATGCACAGGCTCTATCTGTCTTATCTTGTTTCCTGGCCTAATGTATCAGAAGGTGTTGTAAAAATTGAGTCAATAGTAGCCAGGAGCTCAGGAGAAGAAAGGAAACTTTATTGCTAGTGGACCCTAGAGGAGTAATATCCAAAGCCTAAGATGCTGATCATAGAGAAGTTGTCTTTTTGGTGGGATGGAAAGCAGAAGTTAAAAAAATGAGATAAACGTTAGCTGAAGGCTATATTGTACAGTGGGCATCTTGTGGTGACCACAGTTTTAGCAATGTTCTTTTTATTTTATTTTTAAATATTTTAATAATTTTATTGAGAAAGAAATAGCAGTGAGATAGTTTCAAAACAGGTTAGTAGTACAGTTACAATAAATACATTACATATTGTTTTTGTAGTATTATTCCTAGTACAAGATGCAGACATGATATCTTGTCTAAACAGCATTAGTTCAAAACCTTCTTCTCATTGAACTAAGAGAAAATAGCTGTATATTTATGCTATTTTGTACATACGCACACATATATATTTTCCCCCTAAAATGGTCTATTTATTTTTAATTTTTTATTTTATTTTATTGAACTACAAATGTCAATCAGACAGTTTCAAGACACCTTAACAACACAGATTCGATAAATTAATACACTGCAAACTGTTTTCATAATGTTTTGGTATTGTACAAGGTGCATACATGATATTATATTTACAGATATTATTTTAGCAGATATCTCATCAGTGAATTAAGAGTGTAGCTGCTTACTTATCTTATTTTTTATACCTGAATTATATCAAAAATTCAATAATTATTTTCCTAGTGGATGACTGTAGTACTAGAAGCCGACATAATATCCTGTCCAACCACCATTAGTGCAGATATTACCTCTCATAGAATTATGTAGAAGCACAGCGTTATCTATCCCAACTGTACTGTCTATACACACACATCATGATTTTTTCTTTCTACACCCCTTCCTTTGTCTACACCTGTCAAAGGTGGGCACTCCATTGACATTCAACTAACTTAAGTGCTTGAACTCGATGCCACAATCCAACACAGTCCAGCATTCTACAACAATAGTGAGTTATTCAAAGAAATTGTCGAACATAGCCATTTACAGATCAGCTTAATATTATGGCCCCACGATGTATACTTCAATTTTATACTTTTCTGCTGGATGGTTAAGACCTAGGTAGATCAAGACTTATATACCAACACATGAATTTTCTATAGTGTGCCTGGGGAGAGTCACATGAAGTGAAAACTTTCTCTCAAGCTCTCACAGAGAGCAAACTGGTCAAGCATTGGCCGTGACTCATCCACATGGATGACACAGACAAAGGAACTACAGAATAATGTACAGGACTACAAGATAAACCCTGAGAGGACTTCACTGACCACATAGGAAATATAAAAAAGTTTCAATTTGATGACAAATCATACGATTTAGCTGAGTTCCATGGAAGAGAACAGAATGACTACAACTTTATTGAATAAAATGGCTGCCATTAGGTCAGGATTTTTGCCTCACTAGTAGGCTTTTCTCCCAAAGGGGTGCTGAATTCACAGAAAATGAGTCCATTACTTGTAGAGACCTGGGGGATAGCTGCACAGTCCATACATTCAAATGAAAATAGGAAATTTATTCTTAGGAGAACTGGCTGTGTTGAATATCAGTTTTTCTTAGAAGAAACACATTCTTTTTACAAAGACAGAAGACATCTGGGGTATCTTGCAGGTATTCCATAGAATTCTAGAATTTTAATTTATTTAGCTAGTGTTTATCAAACTCCTGCTATGCCATAACACTAGTTCTTTTTGAGGAGATGGAGTCAACTGGATAGAAGATTATTTGCTGTTGAGGGTGTCACATTCTAGTGAGGGAATGAACTAACAAGATTGCAAATAAATAGAGTAATCACATATTGATGAATAACCAAGAAAGAAATGAATATTGTGATCTGATTGAAAGTAAGAGGGGAGCGATCAGGGGAAAATTTGCAATTACAGGAAGGCCTCTCTGAGGAGGTGGTATCTTAAGCTGAGACATGAATTAGTTAATACAAAGAAAACTAAAAGCTGTTAGAGCAAAACATCAAATAACCTCGAAAGGAAGCTTTATTCCATTAGAATAACAGTGGACTTCTTAACACACACATGAAAGACCAGGAAGTTTGGAACTATGTTTTTAAACTCTAAATGAAAAAAGTTACCACCCCAGATTACTATGTCCTATGAATTTATCTTTCAAAATTAATGGAGAAATAAAGACTATAGCAAAGTAAATCTAAAGAAATTCTTTACTATGGAACCAACATTGCAGAAGGTACTTAAGGGAATCTTATGCAGAGACAGCAAGAGTAACACCACCAAAGAGTGCAAAGGAAGGAATATTTCTAATTGGAGGAATAGTTAAAAGAAGAGAGAGAAAAATAAAGAAGAAAATGGAATCATCACTGGAAAAATAATAAAGTGAAGGGATTCTGTGACACTCAGTGTCAATTCAAAAGACAGAATAGTATGTTGGTCAAACCAAAATAATCATGTTTCTTTTTTTTTTTAATAAGCCATTTAATTTTTCATTTTATTAGTACAATTTAGATGTGCATAATAACAATATTCATTGTAGGTAGTTTGTACCTGTACATGCTATATCTTGCTTCTTTTTTTTCTCATTCCTCTTTGAACCTTTCAACCCCACTTTCCCTCTTTATTTACAAAAACTTGTTTTCATTTTTTCCTTCTCTTCTTTTTTCCTTACCTCTTCATTTCTTCCAGCTTCCCCTCCCTGCATCCCCTTCTCATTTGAAGATTTTCTTTCCACTTCCCAACATTTTCTTTTTCCATTCCTATTGTACGTTTTGGTACTTATTTATACTTTTGTTTCTCACGTCAGAGAAACCATTCCATATTTGTATATATATGTGTGTGTATATATATATATATATTTTTTTTTTTTTAATAAAACAATCCAACACAGATCAGCAGTCCACAATAGAAGTGGGTTATCCACAGTTGTTGCCTTGAGCCATTCACAGTTCAGTATATTAATATGACTTGACTTTATATATCTTCATTTTTATACTTTTCTGCTGGGTGGTTGAGACCAAGTTAAAGCAATCCATATTTGAGCACATGTGTCAGATTTATTTCACTGAAGAGTATGGTCAAAAGGTGTATCCATTTAGTGAGAAATGTCTCAAGTTTATCCTTCTTTATGGCAGAGTAGTACTTTATTGTACAAAATCTCACATCTTCTTTATTTATTCATTGTTGATGGACATTTAGGTTGTTTCCAAGATTTAGCTATTATGAATTGCACTGCTATAAACATGGGTGTGCCTATATGACTGTGGTATGATGCTTTCAATTCTTTTGGGAAGATGACAAGAAGGGGAATAGCTGTACCCAATGGAACCTCTGCTTTTAGTTTTTTGAGGAACCTCCACACTGTTTTTCACAGTTTTGGCATAC
Source organism: Ctenomys sociabilis (assembly GCA_004027165.1). Classification (NCBI taxonomy): domain Eukaryota; kingdom Metazoa; phylum Chordata; class Mammalia; order Rodentia; family Ctenomyidae; genus Ctenomys; species Ctenomys sociabilis. The sequence goes on from PVKA01015777.1 coordinate 6,703, forward strand.
ACTCTCATAAAAGTGGATATATGTTTTGTTTCGGACAGGATTTGTTATTGATCTATTTCTTGATGATAGTTGTTTTTGTTGGAGTGAGAATCTCAACACTATTTTTTTTTTTTCAGAACCAGGGCTTGAACTCAAGCCCTTGTGCTTGCCAGGGAAGCGCTTATTCTACTGAGCTACCTCCCTGGCCCCAATGCATTATTTCCACTTGCATCTCTTCAGTGACTAGCGATGATGAACATTTTTTCGTGTATTTATGTTCTGTTTGTATTTCTTCATTTAAGAAGTGTCTATTCATTTCTGATGCCCAATTGTATCTTGAAATTTCATGTCTGGTTTTATTGATTCCTTTATGTATTCTAGACATTAGTCCTTTATCTGAGGAACAGCTGGCAAAAATCTTTCCTGCATGTTGTGGTTTGTCTCTTCACACCATTTATGGTTTTTTTTTTTCTGTGTGAAAAGCTTTTTAATAAGATGAGATCCTAATTGTTGATTCTTTGTGACATTCCCTGTGTGATCAGGGTTTTGTTCTTAAAGTATTTTACTATATCACTGTCTTGAAGAATTCTACCTATTCACTCTTCTATCAGATTTAGTGTCTCTGCTTTACTATTTTTTAAATTAATTTCATTGAGAAACAAACAGTAATGAGACAGTTTCCAAACTGATTAGTAGGATAGTTTCAATAATTAACACATTGCATATTGTTGTCCTTGTAGTGGTTATTCATGGTAGAAGATGCAGACATGATATCCTGTCCAAACACTATTAGCAAATCTTTCTTCTCATTGAATTAAGAGAAAGTAGCTGTATATCTATTATAACAATTTTGTATATACAAATACAAAATGGTCTTTCATTTCTATCCCCTTTTTTGTTTCATTTGTCAGAGATGGGTATTCCATTGCCATTTAAATATTATAGATGCATGAATTCAGCAAAATAATCCAATATAGTCCAATAGTCCATAATAGTAGTGGGTTATCTGTAGGACTGGCAAAGTCAGAAGTTTTTTATTTTTTTAAACTTTAAACAAATGTATTACAGTTCAAGTTCAAACCGGTTTTCAACTGCTATAATATTTGCTTCTTGAACCGAGGGTTGAACTCAGGCCCTTGTGCTTGCCAGGCAAGTGCTTATTCTACTGAGCTATCTCCCCAGCCCAGAAGTTGACTTGAACCTTTTACACCTCAGCATATTAATATGCTTTACTTTTTATACCTTGTTTTTATACTTTTCTGCTGGATAGTTAAGACCAAGATAAAGCAAGACCTATATAACAAGAAATGTAACTTCTATATTTGACAAGGTCAGTCAAATCCCTTTAGGATTTACCCTGAAACCCTGTACCACAGATGTAGATCTTTTGTCTTTGTCAGCCATGTGGATGAGTCACTGCTTTACTATTTATATCTTTGATCCATTTCAGTTTTAGTTTAGTGCAAGATGAAGGGTATGGGCCTATTTTGTTTTTCAGTCTGTGAAAAGGACTTTTTTTTTTTTTTTTTTTTTTTGAGCAGCTGTCTTTTCACCACTGAAGGTATTTGGCTCTTTTGTCAAAGATTATGTTTGGAATTGTTTCTGTATCTTCTAATCTTCCAGTATCATGCTGTGTTTATTACAGTAGGTTTGTAGTATAACTTAAGATCAGGGATTATGATGATTCCTGCCTTGCCTTCATTTCCCAGAATTAATTTTTGCTATTCTAGGTCTCTTCTGGTTACAAATCAATTTTAGAATTGCTTTCTCTAATGCTATGAGATATGGCATTGATATTTTATCAGGATTACATTAAATCTGGAAGATTTTTTTTTTTTTTTTTTTTTTTTTTTTGGCTGGCTCAAGGTGCCTTAAAGGTGGAGGTAGGGATTGAACTGGGATCTCCTGCAGAGACCAGAGCAGGCACTAAAACAACTGAGTTTTCCAGGGCAGGCACTAAAACAACTGAGCTAACCCAGAAGCCCCCAGGATTACATTAAATCTGTATAACAAATTTGAAAATATGGCCTTTCCCACTGCATTGGTTCTCACCCAAGAACAATGGATATCTTCCCATTTTCTGATGTCTGCTGCAATCTTTTTCATTAGACTGCTTCCTAGGTTTTTCTTTCTTTTCTTTTCTTTTCTTTTTTTTTTTTGATGCTATTGTCTTCTTATTTAAGAAATTTATTTTTTTAAATGTATTTGGTTGCTCCAGGGTCTCACTGTGCAGCTTGGACTCATAGAAATCCTCCTGTTTTCAGCTTCCCCAGTGTTGGGATTACAGGTGTAGGCCACTCCACCTGAACTCTTGGCTCAGCCTGATCTGGGGGTGGGGCTGGTGTGGTATGTGGTGCTGGGGATCAAATCGTGGTCCCTGTACTTGTCTAATGCTTTAGTCTGCTGAGTTATCTCACCAGCCCCTAAAAATGTACTTGTTTGGAAAAGGGTCTCACTATGCAACTCTGACTTATAGTGATCCTCCTACCTCAGCCTTCCCAGTGCTAGGATTATAGCATGTGCCACCATGCCCAGTTTCGGTGGCTGACACTGTGTGCCCAGGGTGGGGTTGGCACAGCATGTTGTAGTAGGATTGTACCCAGGTCCTTGTGCTTGCCAGGCAGATGCTTAGACCACTGAGCTATCTCCCGAGCCCCAGTGCTATTGTCTTATTGGAGAATTTGTGTTTTTATTTTTATTATCTAAAGAGAATAAAATATAGTAGACAAAAGAGAAAACATTAGAAATAATACAGAACTTCATCAAACAAAACTATAGGAATTCAATACTGGTTGCTGTACTGCATAATGTTGTCTTAAAATTAGTTGACTTGAACCTTTTACACCTCAGCGTATTAATATTTTATTTTATTTTTTTGTCTTTTTGAGACAGGGTCTCACTATGCAGTTCAGGCTGGCCTTAAGCTCACTTTGTAGCTTGTATATATTTTATAAGCAGGAAGTACAGAATTAAAAACAGGAGTTTTCACACCTTCCTTCTTTGTGATAAATGGCCCCCTTCAATTAAACCTACTCTGGACATATTGGCCTAACAATGTATGATTGAGTATATGTAACCAATTATATCCCACCCTGGGCACACAGTGTCAGCCACCAAAACTGGGCATGGTGGCACATGCTATAATCCTAGAACTGGGAAGGCTGAGGTAGGAGGATCACTATAAGTCAGAGTTGCATAGTGAGACCCTTTTCCAAACAAGTACATTTTTAGGGGCTGGTGAGATAACTCAGCAGTGTCTCGAACTCACAACAATCCTCCTGCCTCAGCCTCCCGAGTGCTGGGATTACAGGCCTGCGCCACCATGCCCGGCTTCAGGCAGAATTTTAAAGCTGTAGCTTCCTAAGTGGGTCATCAGACTTAGCCCACCTTACCCAGCTGCAAATCAGAGATGTTTTCCACAGTTTTGTCTGATCAGCTGCATATGCTACACACATACCCTGTTGCAAGGACATCTACTTGGGGCAGACTAGCTCTGTCAAAGTCACACTAAATCTTCCTGGGCCTGACTTCTCCCACATCTTCCTTCTTCGTGATAAATGGCCCCCTTCAATTAAACCTACTCTGGACATATTGGCCTAACAATGTATGATTGAGTATATGTAACCAATTATAGACTCCTGTTTTTAATTCTGTACTTCCTGCTTATAAAATATATATAAGTTGCTGTTTTACTCTAAGCCATGGCTGATGATTTTGGTCCGGGTTTGCATCAGCATGCTAGCATCGATAAAAGCTGCCTTCCAACTCCTGGGTACAAAGCATTTTCCATCTGATTTGCTATAGTTTCTGCTACATTTCTTGATGTGTTGGCCAGGACAGCACTGTGCTGATCATTGGGTCACCAGTGCAGACCTGCTGGCTATAGCACCGCCTTGGTCTCTGATCTGCAGATGAGACAGCTTGTCCTCATACTTTTTGGAGTATCATCAGTGGTTCTGGACTAGGAGCCCCTGTGGGGCAGCAGAGACCTTGCTGGATCAACAGGCAGGTGGAATGTGACCAGATTTGGCCCTCATGGAAGATAGTGCTGCCCTAGGATATCCTCAATCAGTTTGTCTGTCAGTTTCTGCCCCCTGCATGGGTGAGGGAGGAATTGATCACTCTTCGTCTGCATTGCCATCTATTAGAATAGTCAGTTTCTGTTTCAGCTAGACTGTGCAGGAGATATGGGGTTGGAATGTATTAATCTCTGTGTACTTGAGCATGACCATGTGGACTGATTGTCTGTGGACGATGTAAGTAATAGGTCATTCCATCTACATTTCCTAGAGAAAGGCCTTCCCCCTGGGTTGTGGGTTAGAGCTATAGAGCTTGATTAGGCTGAATCTCTGCATAACTTGCAAAAAAGATGAATTAACCTCTGGAATGAAGATTTGACTTGGTATGAGTTTGTACATCCCACCGCTCTGGATGGATTCTTATCTCCCATAAGAAGAGTGGCCAGGACTGGTGAACATTTGGTTTCTCTTTCAAAAAATACCTTTGTCTGTTGTGACACTGTTCCAAGGCCCACATCACACACTATAGGGAGTCAGTATGGGAGCAAGGCACAGTAAAATTACCTTCTTTGAATGTATACTGAAAAATTTCATGAAATGATATTTGGATGATTTCACACCTTCTGTGAGATCAACTGGCAATTGGCCAGGCCTGAAAGCCCAATGACTCTGTATCTTTCTCCAAGATCAGTTGTCTGTGCCTCTGTCCTGCATAGCCACCAGAGGGAACCCTAAGGGTAGAAGTTGTTCATCGAGTTTTGGACAAGGTAATAGATTCCCAGTTGAACTATCAGACTATCAATTCCTGGCTTGGACTATATCAGAATATCCTCCTCCCTGTCTTGGGTGCATGCCTGGTCCTACCAGAAAAAAGGAAGATGCTTAGATAAAATATAGCTCACCCAGCCATAAAGTTTAAATTTAAAAAGTCTCTAAGGAAAAATAGATCCTGTCCTGCTCACCAACACTGAGGATGATTTTCCTCTGCTGTTGTGGTCAGTTGAGGAGCAGCCACCACATCCGCTGTTCACAACCCCAGCACCCAGTCCACAGCTGGATGCTTCTCCTGACTCCACCTCTCGATCCTTGCTGCCACCATTGATGCCTCCTCCTGCCTGCCAGAGCCTCGTCTGGTTATTTATTGCCTCTGCACATACCATTTTCAGAAGCTTCTGTGTGCTTACTTGGAATCTCACTGGATAAGAGCAACCACTTTCCATGTTTTACCAGCCTTTCTTTCTACCGATCTCAATTGGAAACACTATATCCCATCATATTCAAAGAAACCTCAGGCTCTGGCAAATCTCCTAGCCTCAATCTTTCAGACACATTTCCCTCCTTGGGATGACTGCCAACACTTACTTCAGGCACTCTTCAGGATCAAAGAATGCCTGAGAAATACTCTTAGAGAGTCAAAATTATGAGAATGATTCACAACAGGAGGGGCCCCAAGCCCCATACTAGGATGGAAACTAGGAAAGAGGAAAGATCTAAATGTGTAAGTATGCAAAATAAAATATGTGAGTCCAAGGTAATGTGGACTCAGCTGGAAATTGTAGGGGAAAATAGTGGTGTGATCAGTCTAAAAACAAAAGTGATTAAAAATGATTTGCACTGTAATAGGCAAAGACATAAAAGAGCATTTTAGTTTTAGTACACCAGGATAGATAGGTGGAATGGTACAGGTAGGCTAAAGACAGAGTGAGGACCAGCTGGCCCAGTGGCAAGGCTATCATGGATACATGAGGCCAAGAGACTTAAATCCAGTTGTACATGCCAAGATTAGAGGGAAAAACAGGGATTGTCTTTTCATTTGAAATAAGCAGGGGAGCAAGATAGAGCCCAACCTCTTCTCTCAGCTATGGGAGACCCAAGGCCAACCCTTGCTCAACATCACCTACAGACATCTAAAAGCTGGAGCAGCTCCAGCCTGGGGTGAATGGCTCTAATGCTATGGAACCTAAGAAGTTTTACAGGAGAAATCAATCACAAATTTTTAAAAAAATTTTATTGAGAAACAAATAGCAATGAGATAGTTTCAAAAAAGGTTAGTAAGACAGTTTCAATAATTAATAATTGCATATTGTTAGTTATTCATAGCACAAGATGCAGAGATGATATCCTGTCCAAACCCTATTAGTACAAATTGAATTATAGGTATATATCTATCCTATCTATTTTGTATATACAGATATAAAATGGTCCTTCATTTTTATCCCCTTTTTTGCTTCATTTTGTCAGAGATGGGTTTTCCATTGCCATTTAAATTGTAGGTGTGTAAGTTCAGCAAAATAATCCAATATAGTCCAGTAGTTCATAATAGTAGTGGGTTACCCACAGGACTGGCAATGTCAGAAGTTGACTTGAGCCTTTTACAGCTCAGCATATTAATATGGCTTTACTTTACATAATTTGTTTTTATACTTTTCTGCTGGATGATTAAGACAAAGATAAAGCAAGACCTATATAACAAGAAATGCAGCTTTTGTATCTGATAAGGTCAGTCAAATCCCCTCAGGATTTCACCTGAAACCCTGCACCGCAGTTTGCAGATCCTTTGTTAGTGTCAACCATGTGGATAAATCATGGCCATTGCTTGACCAATTTGCTCTCTGTGAAAGCCTGAGAGAACGTTTTCTCTCCATGGACTCTCCTTAGGCACACTCTACATCGCTGATCACTTTCCTCTGTGACTCCCTAATCTCCTTGATCAGAAAATTTGGGACATCACTGGGTTATAGGATGTTACAGTATAGGACAAATCACAAATTTAACTAATTGGCAAATATACACTGGTTTTCTGTTTGAATTGATGTGCATAAAACATTCCTTGTAAGTAACAAAGTTTTAAAATTTAGATTAGCAGTTTGAAATTTTTCTTTACTATGTCGTTTTAAAATAAGAGCATTGATTGAAGGTGACTCAGAGGTCTGTTTACTCTATGAGAGGAAAAAAGGGGACTTTTAAAAATTCAAGTGGTTACAATCAAGTTTGTAGTAAAAGTTATGGCAAAAGGGACAAAAATATTAAGAAGTCTATCAATGTAAGAGTTATACTTTTGATGTGAGAGGATTCTGTATGGTGAAATTCTTGTCCTGCTAAGGGGATAACAAACAATGACGATGAAAAAGTTTATGTACACCAAGAAAAGCATAAAAGTAGTTTATTAATTTTTATCTTTTTCTTCTTAAGCAGCTGATGATAAAAAGCTCAGAAACAAGACCACTGCTACTGTCTGAGTCAGGAGATAGGAGAGTAGCACCTTGCCCAACCTCTGCCTCAAAGGATACCTTATTAATCACAGCTAATTTACAGATGTTCAGTGACAGAGCCCACCTTTCTAGAGAAGCCAGACATTGTGATTGGCCTCAGCTTTGTATCATGAGTCTTGAATAAACATCAAAGTGGTACAATTTGACTACACTACCCCTTTAAAATAAAAGAATGGCTTCCATGTTAAAAAAACCAAACTGAGCCGGGTGTGGTGGTACATGGCTGTAATCCCAGCACTCGGGAGGCAGAGGCAGGAGGATTGTTGTGGGTTCGAGACCAGCCTGAGCTACAAAGTGAGCTTAAGGCCAGCCTGAACTGCATAGTGAGACCCTGTCTGAAAAAGAAAAAAAAAAAAAAAACCACAAACCAATCTATATATCTATATCTATATCATCTATATATCACATATCTATATATCTATATCTATATATCTATATCTATATATCTATATTTATATCTATATCTATAGTCACTTGTTAACTTAATGGTGCTTGGGCTGTTCCTTCTAAACACTTCCATGAGGAAAATGGTGAAATCAACATGCGATCACCATCAAATAATAACCTTTAAAACTTATGTAATATATATGCTGTGTGCTACTGTATTCAATACTAATATGGACATTTAAGTATATTACAAAAATGTCTTCATGATTTTCATGCTGAAATATTATGTGTGGCTTTTTTTTTTTTTTTTTTTTTTTTTTTTGTCTTTTTGAGACAGGGTCTCACTATGCAGTTCAGGCTGGCCTCGAGCTCACTTTGTAGCTCAGGCTGCTCTCGAACTCACAACAATCCTCCTGCCTCAGCCTCCCGAGTGCTGGGATTACAGGCATGCGCCACCACGCCCGGCTATGTGTGGCTTTTAATCTCAAGTTTTGTTTGTAAAGCTATGTAACTGCTGTTAACATTCTACAGGGATTCAACTTCAAAGAACAACCATAACTGATAAGAAATAACAGCCTTTGCTTTACTTTATATTTCAATGTGCTTGATATTTAGATAAAATTATAATAATGAAATTCACGACAAAAAAGGAACTAATCAGTTGGACCCTACAAAAGACTAATGCATCTAAACAGATTAAAAGGTCTTTAGCCTCTGTTTAGCCCTCAAAACCCCAAATGTAACCCAACTTTTCAACCTGTTTGTTGGTGAAAAATATGTGTGTCAGGAGTCTAAACCCAATGAATTGGAATCTAGGTACTCATACAAGCCCTCAACTGGGCCAAAGATAAAAGGAACAACAGTGACAGAGATCTACCCTGATGAGCTGGCCTCCTAGAAACTACCTGAAAAGACAGCACACTGAAAGTACTACTGTCATCACTTGGGAAGCTGACCAATCAGTTCATGGCTGCAGATTGGTTGGACACCATACACTTGAGTGTCTGCCCTAAAATTCATGCGCTGTTACTCTTTTGTTTCTAGCTTCATTTCTTTTCTTAATATGTATTGTTGCTCTCTCTGAGCTATAACCTCAGAGGACTGGAGAGTTCTCCAAAAGATTGCCTTTGTCCTTTTCTACATCTGTATAACCATTGGAATGTCACCTTCAAGTGTTTCTGATTTGGTATGAAAATTACTTTCCTTTGGTTAATGTTTCTAAGCCTCTTAGGAGTTTATGGAAAGGGAGGATACTGGGAGTTACAAGCCCATTTGGCTGGTACCCAAAGTCCTCCCCCCTCCATAGTAGGGGGGATCCCCACCTACCTAATGTGTACTTGCACTTTGATGTCTGTCACAATAATTAATGATTACTACACAGGATGCAATGACCTGAGTTGGCAATGGACTTACCAAACCAAAAAAATTATGTTTGTTGAGGTTGGCAGGAACATCCCTTAAATAACAAATAGTCAAAATGCTGACAATATGTGTAATAACATTGGGTACTGTACTAACTACTGGTACTATAATGTATGAAAATGCACCAATACATATTGGTCTAGAAGAGAAAAATGTTGGAATTGATATATAAGACAAGCCCGAGTAAGACCTCCTCACAATGGGAGGCCCCACTCAGTCCCTAGCCAACTCAGACTGCAAGAGGGTCAACTGAAATCCTCTTCTATAGCATGAATATAACCCCAATGACTGTTGGGGAAATGACATGTTTATTAGCCATCATGCAATATTAGTTCACATTCAAAAGGTCTTTATTCCTACTATCTGAGTCTCAAACTTCAAATTTGAGCATCCCCAAAATGACACTAGAGAGCTCTAGTCACTGGCTGTAGACCTCTTACAATTGTCTAATGAAACCAGTGCTGTTCTCCAATAAGCTGATCCCACTCTGGAAGAAGATTGTTGGTGCTCTATGCTGTTCACAACCTTAAAGGGTTAACTCCAAATGCTTCCTGTGTCCATGTTCCTCAGTCCCCTTACTTCAAACTGCCCCAACTTAGCTAATGGAAAACTCCACTTGCCTCCTGGGAAACAGCTGTTTTCCAAGCATATTAACTGATTGTGCCTCCAGAACCTGATCCAGCTCCTCACTTTAGGCAAATGATGAAACATTCTTTGTGTACTTTAATGAAACCTATTGTATGTTTTCCCTACAGCGTATGAGCCTCAGTAGTGTTACCTTCCTGGTCCTGGATCTAAACATCTATCTTGGTGCAAACATGTTCCTGCTCATCCTGGCTGGCATAGTGTAGGGGATGGTGGCTCTCTCAACTTGGTAAAATTTATCCTACCAAAAGAAGCTCTAGTTTACCCTTTATTCCATCTTAGAGATAAGGTATACTAAGGCAGTGTTAACTCTATATGATCCTGCCTGAGATGCCTCATTCCTTCACTCCTTCCCCACACTTGTTAAGATGTTGTAATTCCTCCCCCACCTTTGTGAAAATTTTGTAAAAATAAGAGATAAGAGGAAAACTAATTATGAAGAAGAAGAAGAAGAAGAAGAAGAAGAAGAAGAAGAAGAAGAAGAAGAAGAAGAAGAAGCCTGTGACTTTTTGAGCCAACAACCATGGCTTTCTGTCATGGTTTCCATGGAAACCAAGAAGGTATTTAAGCAGAGGCAAGTAAAGAATGAGGCTGGATGTATTTTTGACTCATAAGGATCAGGGAACTGTGTTTGGATGCTGGTGGGATGTTTAAGATCTATAATCCAGGAAGTGTGCGGTGGATAGTTTTATTAGTAAAGCTCTGTGACTGACATGGAAATAATCTTTCCACTTCAATAGCAACAGCAGGTGGCCTAGACATTGGCAGAACAGCTCTTGGATTAGGACAGAGCTAATATACACAGCGGACTAACCGAATATTGACATCCTTGAAGAACAAATTGATTCTCTGGCCATGATTGCTCTATAAAAGTAAAGGCTCTAGACCTCCTGACAGCCCAACAGGGAGAATCTATCTTTTCTGAGAGGAGGAACAGTGTTATTATGATAGAAAGTCAGGAATAATCAAGTCAGGAGTAATCAAAACTCCCCATCAGTTGCAAAAGTACCTTGAACAGAGGGCCAAGGATAGATTGGGCCTTTTCTCTTGGTGGTGTTCCCCGAACATTTTCTTTCATGGGTGGTTTTATTTTTTGTATTTTAGGGAAAGGTCTACAGGGTGTTCAGGGTCTCACTACTAGATCAGACTCTCTATTAATAGTGATCTGCTGCCTGTTTACAGCCTCCCAGAGCTGGGATTACATAGGTGCGCACCACCACTCCCAGTCTCAATTGCCATCTCATTGCGCCCCAGCGGCGGGGCTGGCATGGCAGGCCCAGGGATGGAACTCCCGGCTCCTGTGCCTGCTTGTAGGCTCTTTAATCCACTGAGATATTTGGAGGCCTTTAATGGCCCATCTGATGGTCCTTTCTCTGGGACCCTGTGTGGTTCACTTCCTAACTTGATTTCTGTCTGAGCGATTTTAGGCCATACATTTCCAGCTCTTCCTAAGAAACACCTCTGTCCTATTAACTTCTTAAAGCTGAAGAAGAATTTTCCTTATCAAAACAAAAGGGAGGAATGTAGTGGAGAACTTTAAAAATATGGCTTCCTATTTGGTTCATCAGACTCAGCCAGCCTTACCTAATGCAAATCAGGATGATTTGACTCAGCTTTGTCTGACCAGCTGCACGTGCTGCACACATATCCTGTTGCAAGGACATCCATTTGGGGCAGACTAGCTCTGTCAAGGTCACACTAAGTATCTTACTTGGGCTCTGAATTCTCCCAGATCGTCCTGTTTCATGATAAATGGTTCCCTCCAATTAAACCTGATTGGGATACATCAGCCTAACAATGTATGACTGAGTAAATGTAATCAATTATAGACTATCCTGTTTTTCATTCTGTACTTCCTGCTTATAAAATGTATATAAGTTGCTGTTTTACTATTAGTTGGGACTGATGACTTGGAGCCAGTTTCCATAAGTCTCCTGGTGTTAATAAAAATTACCTTCCAACTTTTTGCTGCAAAGCTTTTTCTATCCAGTTCCCTACAGTTTCTGTAACATTATGAAGTGTTGTTTCCTTAATTTCTTTTTCTTTCTTTTTTTTTTTTTTTTTTTTTTTTTTTTTTTTTGTCTTTTTGAGACAGGGTCTCACTATGCAGTTCAGGCTGGCCTCAAGCTCACTTTGTAGCTCAGGCTGGTCTCGAACTCACAACAATCCTCCTGTCTCAGCCTCCCGAGTGCTGGGATTACAGGCATGCGCCACCACGCCCGGCCTTGTTTCCTTAATTTCTGTCTCAGTGAGTTTGTCATTTATGTACAGGAATTCTGTTATTTTTGAGTGTTGACTTTTATCCATCTATACTACTGAATTTGGTTATCAAATCTAGAAATCTTTTGGTGGTGTGTTGGGGGTCTTCTTAGATACTCATGTAGAATATCATGTCATCTACAAATAATGACAATTTAACATCTTCTTTTCTATCCTTTTCCTTTTATTTTTTTTCTCTTGTCTAATAGCTTGGGCTAATGTTAGAGCCCTGTGTCCAAACCCAGCCTCAGCAGTTTTGACAAGTGCATAATACTTCCATCTCCTTTGTCTGGGTGTACTTTAATCAGCAATGGTCCATTTAAGGTGAACATTCTGTCTTTCTCAAATTCCTTGGTCTTGCTGTGTCAGCCCTGCCCCTGAGGTGGGCTGAGATGGCAATTGAGATTGGGTGTGGTGGCGTGTGTCTGTAATCCCAGCTCTTGGGGGGCTATAAACAGGCAGTTCAATCTAGTAGTGAGACCCTGAACATCCTATAGACCTGCCCTAAAAACAACAACAACAACACAACAAAAACAAACCAAAACAACAACAAAAAATCAATTCAATTTCAGTATACTTCAGCATACAGCTTTACTATCTGTACTTTGATATCTGTGGGCTGACCCACACAGTCTTATCCTCAACTCACATGAATCTATGGGGTTTACAAAAGCCTCTGTGGAGGGCAACAGTCCAACCCATGCAGCAATATGGCACAACAATGCAAAAGAAAGACAAAGAAAAAGTTCTGCAGTTACAAAGCTCTGGGATGACCAAATGTTGTCTGTGGAACAAGCCTCATGTGTAAAAAGCTCATAAATTTTACTGATATCAGTCAGGGAGGTGGATATGGCTCAGGGTAGACTGCTACAAAAAAGAAACATTGAAGGCATTGCCTACAAGGAAACATTGCCAGCATGGTCTCTAATGAGAGCGATTTTGTATCAGGCACAAAAATCCTCCAATTAGCAATTCTTTCTGACTGTCCTGGCCTCAGCTGAGATATTGTCTCATGTCTTAGTCCTGGAATCGCATAGTCTCCTGCTGCAGCCTCCATTTCAGCCATCAACATAGAGACTATGCTTGCCTGCATATTGTAGCTGTGCTATTAATGAGACCCTGAGGTACCTCAGCTGGATTTGATAACATTCTTTTTTTTTTTTTTTTTTTTTTTTTTTTTTTTAGCAAAGGATATACTGTTTATTAAAACAAAGCACAGGAAACAAAGGGCTCATTCAAGGGAATATTTGTTTCAATATAGCTAACTCCATATATGTCAGTGAATGGGGTTGAAAGATAGGTCAGGGACGGATCATGTTTCTCTAGGGAGTGTAACATGGGAGTCCCTCATAGCATGTGGCAAATGCCGAGGTGAGCCATTAGGCCACTAAGTTCTGTGCTAGAGAAGTGGATAAGAGGATCAAGACTGTAATCATGCCCTTCAGGAGCACACTCTCTTCAAACACACTTCTGTTTCTCACGACTCTTCTATTTGTAGCTCATGATCCCTGCTGCTAGAACTTTCAACTGAAATCTTGTTCCATACTACCCTTAGCCAAGACTGTTCCATGTGGCCTTTTCCCAAAGAGCAGGAGTCCACCATTCACCAGGAGACCTAGTTGTGATCACTCTGAGCCTTCCTATTTCCAGGGAGGATTAGTCTTAATAATAGGATACTTTTCTAGATGGCTTCTAGTTATATCACTCAGTGAGTTTGCATAGGCTATGATGTGTTGCCGGAGCTGCTTTCAGATCTATTGTCAGGTAGGATAAATATTTGTGGTTCTTGTATCTAGGATCACTGGCCTGGTTGCAATATTTGGGGTTGGCTGAATTGGCCATTTTAACTTATATTAACTTGTATGTTCATGATTCGTAATCCCAGCTGGGAAGGAGAGGTTGAAGTTAAATAACTGTTCTGTACATTTCTCTGCATTGCTTTTGTGGATTTTTGTGCTATTCAGGTTTCTCTGTGGTTGTCTAGAGTACCCAAGTTACTTCTTCACTTTTGCTCAACTGTATAGCTTTTTATATATTATGTCCATTATGTCAGTTTTACAGTTTGTCAATTATGCCATTTTTTTTTATTGGAAAGTTTAGTTCATGTACCTGAAAAGTACCAATAAGAAATGACTTACAGCCAGGTGGGGTGGTAGATGTCTATAATTGCAGCACTTGGAAGGTGGAAGCAGGAGAATCGCTATGAGTTTGAGGCCAGCCTGGGCTGCATAGTGAGTTTAAAGTAAACCTGAACTAACATAGTGAGAAAAAAACTGAACAATAACATAATGTCAAACACAGTGTTAAAAAACTAAACAACAACAACAATATTTTTTATTTATTAATTTAATTTATTATTATTAATTATTTTTAATTTATTATTATTATTATTATTATTATTATTATTATTATTATTATTATTATTGGTGGAACTGGGGATGGAACTCAGGCCCTTGTACTTGCCAGGAAAGTGTTTATTCCACTGTGCCATCTCCTTGGCCCCCAACCACCATATTTTAAAAAAAGAACTTACCATTGCTATTTTAGGCTAGGGAGGTGGCTCAGTGGAATAAGCGCTTCCCTGGCAACTGCAAGGGCCTGAGTTCAATCCCCAGTTCTGCTAAAACCAAAACAAAACCACTGCAATTTTATTTGTCTTTTGTGTATCTTATAGCTAAGAGAAAACCCATTTCCAGCCGTGATATCTCTTTTCGTGTTTGGTTCACATTTTCTATTGACACATTTTGATTCACTCCCCTTTTTCCATATTGCCTTTTTCTTATAGTCTGTTGATAGTCTTTCTGGAGTTACCATGGGGATTACACAAAACACCCTAAAATTACAACACATTTTAAGTGGAATTCAATCTAACCTTAGTTACATAGGAAGCCTGTACTCTTTTGTAGCTGTGTACCACCTTATTATGTTGTGATGTCAAATTACTTCTTTCTTTACCATATACTGATTATATTAAACATATATTTAATTTTAAACTTTTGCCTTTATATCCTATTAAACATGAAAAACAGGCTGCCAAAATTTTAATTGCAATGAAAATTTCAATCACTAACTTTAAAATTGCCCAGAGACTGGCCCAAGACACCGGGGGCCAACTCCAGCAGCCTCCTTGATCTTGCCCACTCCAGCCCAGCTACAGAGACTGGACTGAGACAGCGCAGCCGACTCTGCCATCTTCCTGGACCCTGGCCCAAGCTCTCCAAGTGAGTGGGAATTTGCACGACTCACAAGGCTTCCCAGATCAGTGAGTGTGTGGTGAGTCTGAAGGAGAGCATTTGGCTTCTCCCCACGCCCACTATCTGGATCCCCACCCCAAAGCCCTCTAAGCCAATGACTGGCCGGGAACCTCAGGACCCACTCACCAGCACCCCCACAGATCCCCTGCCATAAAGCCTGCTGAGCAAGTGGGAATTTACCCGACTCCATGGGCATCAAAGTTCAGTGAGTGCAGAACTCGCCAGGGCAGTGAGAGCTCCAGGCTCACATGCTAGAAAAACATTTCCCAGTGATTGCCGGTCCCAACCCATGGCCCAAGACCCAGAGCAGGTCGGCCTGGAATGAGAACTCCAACCCTGCCACACCAGAGGGAGATTTCTCAGCGATCTCTGGGCTCACCCCATGGCCCGAAACCCAATGCAGCCCAGCTTGTGAGTGAGGGCTCCAGGTCTGCTGCGTCGAAGGAACCTTTCCCAGCCTTCTTGGGTTCCAGCCTGTAGAACTGGACCAAGCAGAGGCTGGCTGACCCCGTACAGCCTACCTGGTGAATAAGATCATCCACTATCCTTTTGTGAGCCCATCAGACCCAACAAAGCCCATGCCCACCCACCTAGAGAGCAACCTGCCTGACACAGGAGGGCTGACTCTGGTAATTTTCCAGATCCTCGCCCCAAACCAGCCAAGACAGTGGGAATTTTCATTACTTGCTCTGCATCCCAGTTCAGTTCATGCTCACCTGAACAGGGTAACAACAGAGGGGAACCACAGGAGCTGCAATAAAAAGTAACTGAACACAACAGCCAGATCCAGGATAGGCATACCGGGAAAATCTCAAACTTAATGGACTGGTGCCTGAATCTCACAATAAGCTAAGGTTATAGCTGCACCAAAGCTCTACACCAAAGATCAAAGGTCAGTGTTATATAAAATGACAAAGACAAAGGGGAAAAATGCAATTCCACACCTTCAGTCCACCAGTAAGGGCAGAGGACACTAACTCAGCTGTAATGAATGAATTAACAGATATGGAAGCAAAGGAACAACAGAAGAAATGTATAGAGGAAATCAGACTAGAAGTAATTCCCCAAATTAAAACAGAAATATCTGAATATATAGTATCTTAAATAAAGAATCAATTCAAGAAACATTGGGTGGAAAAACAATGCTCACCAGAACAAGTGCAGAGAGCACTATTCCTGCTGGAACGTTTGAATTAACAGCATCTGAATCAAAGACATAGCAGCGGAAACGTCATGAGGCACTCAAAACAGAAATAATTTCTGACATCAAAAAAGAATTCTTTGAAAAAAAAGAACTCTTTGAAATCATAGCATCTAAAATATAGAAACAAGTCTGGAAATATACAGAGGAAACCCAACTTGGAAGAAATACTGCAGAAAAAGAATTAATAACTATCTCTAAAGAAGACATGGAAAAAAATTAAGGAGTTCAGAAATATGATGGATTCCTTGAATGAGCAATACAGAAAACAAATAGAACAAATGAAACAGAGTCAAAGAGATACAGAAGAACTAAAAATATCAATCATGAGTCTACAAAACTGTTTGAATGAAAGCAAAGACAAAGTTTCAGATGTTGAAGATGCCGGTGCGGCTAGTGAAAATGTGAGAAATGATCTCTTAAAAACAACGAGAATGCACAAAAAATAATCCATCACCTGCAGGATGAGGCCAGAATGAACAATGTGAGAATACTTGGTATCAACGAGAATGAAAGACTCAATACAAATGACATAAAAGAATTTGGAAAGAAGTAATCACAGAAAGCATCCCAAATATGAGGAAACAAACCAACATTCAGGTCACCGAAGTATACAGAACACCAAATAACTTCAACCCAAGTAGAAGCACACTGAGACATATAATAGTTAAGATTCCAGAAATTCAACACAAAAATAATATACTGAAAGCTGCTAGAGAGAAGAAGGAGTTCACATTCAAAGGAAAACCCATCAGAATTACAGCCGACTTCTCTACACAAACAATGAAGGCAAGGAGAGCATAGAGCAGAGTTCTTCAAGTCTTACACAAAAACAAATTCCAGCCCAGACTATTATACCCTGCAAAACTCTCTTTCAAGTTTGATGGAGAAGTGAAATACTTCCATGACAAAGAACAACTAAAGAATTTCATGATGACAAAGCCATCCCTACACAAGCTGCTGAAAGATGTTCTAGAGAGAGACCACAATGACCAGAACTCCACGAATGAGAACAGAAGGAACACGCTAAACAGGACAGACAATTAAACACAGGATACAAAGGAGTAAACAACACCAGGTAAATATCATGACAAACATAAGTCAGCACATTTCAATCATAACCATCAATGTAAACGGACTCAATTCTCCAATTAAGAGAAATAGACTGGCACAGTGGATTAGGAAACAAAATGCAACAATATGCTGTATATAAGAAACACACTGAACTCAAAAGGACATTCATAGCCTCAAAGTCAAAGGATGGAAAACAATACTGCATGCCCAAGCACCTCAGAAAAAAGGAGGAGTAGAAATTCTGTTTTCAGACAGTCTCAACTTCAAACCAAGAAGGATCAAACAACACAAAGAAGGCCACTATATATTGGTCAGGGGAAAAATTCAAGAGCAAGAGGTAACACTCATAAATATCTATGCACCAAATACAGGAGCACCTAACTATGTAAGACAAATCTTAATGGACATGATAAACCAAATGTCTAAAAACACAATCTTAACAGGCGATCTTAACACACCCTTATATCAAAAAGATAGATCAATCAGACAAAAGATTAGCAAGGAAGTAGCAGAACTGAACCAGAGCTTGGAACAAATGGACCTGGTGGACATATACAGAGAGTTCCACCTAATCACAGCTGAATACACACTTTTTTCAGCTGCACACGGGTTATTTTCCAAAATAGACCACATACTAGTCCAGAGGTCATGTGTAAGTATATTCATGAAAATAGAAATTATCCCATGCATATTATCTGAGCACAGTGCAATGAAACTAGAACTAAATGAAAAGGAAACCAGAAAAACCCGCTAAATTCATGGAAACGAAACAATAAGCTACTCAGCAATCAATGGGTGGCAGAAGAAATTAAACAAGAAATTCAATAATATCTGCAATTCAATGACAATTCAAGCACAACATAATGGAATTTATGGGATGCAATGAAAGCAGTTCTTAGAGGGCAATTCATAGCTATGAACTCACACATTAGTAAAACAGGATGGGAACAAATTAGCACCCTAATGTTGCACCTCCGACAACTAGAAAAAGAAGAGCAAACAAAACTTGGAGCACAAAGACAGGAAGAAATCATAAAGATTAGAGCAGAAATTAATTCAATTGAGATGAAGAAAACAGCTCAAAGAATCCACAAATCAAAAAGTTTGTTATTTGAAAAAGTAAGTAAAGTTAATAAGCCTCTAGCCAACCTCATCAAAAAGAGGCAAGAGAAAATTCAAGTACAAGCAATAAGAAATGAAAAGGGTGAAATCACCACAGACCCACTGGAAATTCAGAAAATTATCAATAGTTACTTTGAGAATCTTTACGCTCACAGAATAGAAGACACAGAAGAAATGGACAGATTCCTCAAAAGGTACAAATTACCAAAACTGAATCAAGAAGATATAACAACTTTCAATAAGCCAATAACAGCCAATGAAATACAAAACGTAATAAAAAGCCTACTGACAAAGAAAAGTCCATGTCCCGATGGATTCACAGCTGATTTGTACTAAATATTTATAGAAGATATAATACCCACACTCCACAAACTCTTCAATGAAATTCAAAATGAAGCAGTCCTCCCGAAATCATTTCTGGAGGCAAGTATAATACTGACTCAAAAACCAGGGAAAGACACAACCAAAAAGGAGAACTACAGGCCAATCTCCCTCATGAACATAGATGCAAAAATACTCAACAAAATCTTGGCAAATAGAATACAGCAAATCATCAAGAAGATCATACACCATGACCAGGCAGGATTCATCCCAGGGATGCAAGGATAGTTCAATATTTGAAAATCTATAAATATAATACACTGTATTAATAGGCTGAAATCTAAAAACCACATGATCATCTCAATTGATGCAGAGAAAGCTTTTGACAAAGTCCAACACTCATTTATGATCAAGGTCCTACAGAAAATTGGAATAGATGGACGCTACCTTATTTTGATAAAATCCATGTATGAAAACCCAAAAGCTAATATAATCCTAAATGGGAAAAACTGAACTCTTTCACTCTTAAATCACATACAAGACAAGAATGTCCTCGATCTCCCCTCCTATTCAATATAGTCTTGGAATCCTTAGCAACAGACATTAGAAAAGAGGGAGAAATAAAGGGAATAAGAATAGGTAAAGAAGAAGCTAAATTATCACTATTTGCAAATGACATGATACTTTACTTGGAAGACCCTAAAAATTCCACCAAGAAACCACTAGAACTGATAGGGAAATTCAGTAGCATAGCAGGATACAAAATCAATACTCAAAAGTCAATAGCATTCCTCTACACAGATAACAAGCACACTGAAAGGGAAACAATAGAAACAATACCTTTTGCAATAGCACCGCGGAAAATGAAATACCTTGGGATTCACTTAACCAAGGAAGTCAAAGATCTTTTCATGGAAAAATACAACACCCTAAGAAAAGAGATTATATAGGATTTCAGAAAATGGAAAGATATTCCATGCTCCTAGATAGGAAGAACCAACATTGTGAAGATGGCCATACTCCCAAAATTGCTGTACAGATTTAATGCAATCCCTATCAAACTTCCACCAACATACCTCCTAGACACAGAAAAATCATTCCTAAAATTTATTTGGAACCACAAACGATCTAAAATAGCAAAGGCAATCTTGGCCTATCAAGACAAAGCAGGAGGCATCACAATTCCTGACTTTAAATTATATTACAAAGCCACTATGATAAAATCAACATGGTATTGGCAACAAAATAGACCTGAGGATCAGTGGAATAGATTAGAAGATGCAGCGGCATCTACAATCACACTCAGCCATCTGATCTTCGACAAAGGGGCTAAACAAGCTCACTGGAAGAAAGATAGCCTCTTTAACAAATGGTGCTGGAAAACTTGGCTTTTTACATGCTGAAAACTAAAACTTGACCCAGCTCTATCACCATGCACTAAGTTAATATCAAAATGGATTAAAGACCTAAACATTAAAACAGAAACACTCAAACTCCTGGAAGAGAAAGTAGGAGGAACTCTTGAAGACATAGGGGTAGGTAAAGAGTTCATGAACAAACATATATTTGCACGGGAAGCACTTGAAAGAATCAACAACTGTGATCAACTCTTCTTAAGGAGCTTCTGCATGTCAAAAGAAATTGTCAACAGAGTGAAAAGACAACCCAAAAATTTTGAAGAAATCCTAACTAATAAGCAATCAGACAGAGGACTACTGTCTAGAATATATGAAGAACTAAGATATAACATGGCCCTGAAATTTAAAGACCCAATTCAGAAATGGGCATCTGAGGTGAATACACACTTCTCAGAGGACGAAATTAAAGAAGCAAGTAAATATATGAAAAAATGCTTCACATTACTAGTCATCCATGAAATGCAAATAAAAATAACACTGAGATACCATCTCACTCTAGAAAGAATGGCTATCATAAGGAAATCAACCAACAACAGATGTTGCAGAAGTTGTGGAGAAAAGGGAACATTTATCCACTGCTGGTGGGAATGTATACTGGTACAAACATTGTGGATGTCAGTGTGGAGACTCCTCAAAAGAGTAGGACTAGAAATCCCATTCAAGCTGCTTGCCCCCTACTGGGAATTTTCCCAAAGAATCTGAAAACATTGTATCATAGAGATATATGTATACCTATGTTTATAGCAGCACAATGTGTGACAGCAAAATCTTGGAAACAACCAAGATATCCATCACATGAGGAGTGGTTGAAAAAGATGTGGTATTTCTATATAATGGAGTACTACTCAGCTATTAAGAATGATAAGTTTGAAACATTTATACTGAAGTGGATGCTACTTGAACATATACTCATAAGTGAAACAAACCAGACACACATTTATAAATATCGTATAGTCTCCTTAGTATAAGAAGTGAAAAGCAGAAATACAAAAGGAAATGTACAACAACAATTTAAATCAATTGAGTCAGATAAGGCAAAGTGAATGGCACATGCTGCAGGATACTAATCAGCTTTTCTTCTGGATGGTTAACAACCTAAGTTTACAAATCAGAGTTGGAGAAATAGAAGAGCCACAAGGCCAGCCAACATTTTGGCCCTAGCCTTTCAAGGTCAGCGAAGACTCAGGACATAGGTGAACGTGTACTGCAACATCATGAAACTCAGTCGAGCTCCAACTTTTCTGAACAAGGAGGTTATGGAGCCACAGAGGAAAGAGATGGAAGTGCTATAGTGTGCCTGGGGAGAGTCACATGGAGAGAAAACTTTCTCTCAGGTTCTCACAGAGAGCAAATTGGTCAAGCATTGGCCGTGACTCATCCACATGGATGATACAGACAAAGGAGCTAGAGAAGAAGGTACAGGACTATAAGATAAACCCTGAGGGGACTTCAATGACCTCATAAGAAACAAAAAGTACATGAGTTGGTACATAGGTCCTGCTCTATCTAGGTCTTAACCATTCAGCAGGAAAGTATAAAAATGAGGTATACACCACGGGGCCATAATAATAAGTTGAGCTGTGAATGGCTATGGTCGACAAATTTTTTGAATAACTCACTATTGTTGTGTAATGCCTGACTCTCTTGGATTGTGTCGTCGAGTTCAGGCACCTAAATTAGTTGAATGACAATGGAGTGTCCATCTTTGACAGGTGTAGACAAAGAAAGGGGTATAGAAAGGAACAATCATGATGTGTGTGTATAGACAGTACAGTTGGAATAGATAACGCTGTGCTTCTACATAATTCTATGAGAGGCAAGATTTGCACTAATGGTGCTTGGACAGGATATTATGTCAGCTTCTAGTGCTATGGACAACCACTAGGGCAATAACAAGGTAGAAAGTATTAATTATTTAATCTGATGTAGTTCAGGTATAAAAAATAAAATACATAAACAGCTACACTCTGTTAATTTACTGATGAGACATATGCTATTACAATGTCTCTAAGTATAACATCTGGTAGGTACCGTCTATGATACCCAAACACTGTGAAAAGAGTTTGCAATGTATTAATTTATCAAGTCCGTCTTGTCAAGGTATCTTAAAACTGTCTCATTGATATTTGTACTTCAAAAATAAAACTAAAAAATAAATTTTAAAATCATCTCTGTACTTATTAGTACCAAATATTTTATATTTTCACATGATTTCAAGTCACTGCCTAAAAAAACCAGTATGAATGGTCACCAGCCCAGCCCGTTTCATATTTGTTGTTTTTGGAAGAGCTGGGCATTGAACTCAGGCCCTTGTGCTTGCCAGGAAAGCACTTATTCCACTGAGCCATCTCCTTGGCCCTCATTTCATTATTAATGGTGATGGTACGCAGTGACCTCTGCCTCTTTTATGTAAAACATCTGAAAAATTCTACCTTCTTTTAGTAGAGTAATATCACCAGCATTAGATTGTGTTGATTAAGTTCCTGTGAATACTTTAATGTTTGTGAACCTGTTATGAGTCAATGAGTTTCCAGAAGTCTTCTTCTTTGGCAAATATAATTTCTGAGTATGCAGAGCTATGTCTTTCAGAATTAGAGTTGGCTCTGATAATTTGTTGGGGTGGGATAGGTTGATATTATATTCTTAACCTGTGTAGACAGACTGATCATAGTTGAACTGCCTAAGTTTCTTAGGGTCAGTTCAAGTTCTTGTTTAATAATTAGCAAGGACCATGCCATGGGAGACTGCTATAGTAAAGCAAAGCTGTGTTTTATCACTGGTAGCAAACAAGTGTCTGCCCTTTAGGTTCTACTTTATTGTACTACTTTGTGCTTTGTTGTTCTACTTTGATGTGTATTTCCTGAGGGGAATTGTCAGAAATCTCAATTTCTATTAGCAGCAACTAAAATTGTCTCCTACAGTGTGCTCATAAGGTGAGCCCAATTCTTATCTTCTACCTACTTATTGGAGATTTAATTATAATCTGAACTCTCTATGGTTTATGTGATCATCTGTGTTTATTGACTAATGTTCAACCAGGATTGTGTAAGCAAGACAGTGTTGTAGGAAAAAATAAAATACAGCTCAAATTGATTCAAATTGCAACATTTTCTGGCTGAGTGTCAGTCCCTGTTATCACCTTGACTTCATTTCCTATCTTCAAAATCTAGAACATTGGATTTTGAAATTATCTTATATCAAGTATTCTGGTACCTGAAAACTAAGAGCACGTGTTCTAAGGGCCAGATGGGAAGCTGAGAGTGAAAATATCTTCTGGTGATTAAGTGAACCAGTGACAGGTAGGGAGTGGGAGCTTACGGTCTATTCTCCCTTGACAACTTTCTCTGAACAATGTTATTTCAGATGTCTTTTCATTTATTCCACAATTAGATATGTGGCTTGATTTTCCTTTTTCCAAATTGTCCCAACTTTGCCCACCCTCTAATTCCAAAATTCCAACTTTTTTTTTATTGTTCAAGTGTAATTATAAGGGTAACCTCACACCCAAGTGTTAATTTCAGTGTAAATTCATTTTATAATAATTACATAATGAAACCCTTGAGGTTGAGTGCTTTATGAACTTTTAAATTTTTTGTGTATTTGGTACAGGGTCTTACTGTGCAGTTCAGATTCATAGTGATCCTCCTGTATCAGTCTCCCCAGCACTGGGATTACAGGCATGTACCACCATGCCTGGTCCCAGTGGCTGGTGCAGCACCCTTGGGAGTGGGGCTGGTGTGACATGTGGTGTCAGGGATCGAACCCTGTTCCCTGTGCTCAGTGTGCTGAGCTATCTCCTTGCCCCTTATAAACTTTTTTTATTTTGAGAAAAATATTTTTATGATTTTCTCAAAGAATTTTGGAAAAAGAAAAAGAATTGGCCCACATGCGCAAGAAATTCAAGAAACAAACAGTATGAATTTAAGCAAGCCACATTTCTATGCTTATTACTAAAAGAGGAATAAACATAAATGGAAAATAATGAATACATACCAAGAACAAGAAACATGACTTACAGAAAAATGGTGAAAAATTTTAATAGCTGGGTGATTAACTGTTGTGCTTATAGTATATCACTTAATTTGCCTCATAGATCTTGTAGGAAAACTTAAATATAGTATGTCTACGCCCTCCCACTTGTTTTTATGTTTTGTTGGTACATTCTGCTAACCTAGGTGTGCTATCAATCCTGTGATACATTGTTCTTCTCTTTTTAATTAAAAAGGCAATGACGGGGCTAGGGAGATGGCTCAGTGGAATAAGCGCTTCCCTGGTAAGCGCAAGGGCCTGAGTTCAATCCCTGGTTCCGCCAAAAAAAAAAAAAAAAAAGGCAATGATTACATAAAAATTAAGAAATGTTTCTTGTGTATATCTGCTCATATTTACAACTTCTCTAGCTCTTCCTTTCTTTCTGTTGATACAAGTCTCCATCTGGTGTAATTTTCTTACTGCATGAATAATCCATTTTAACATTTCTTATAATATAGGGTTACTGGTCATGTTTGCTCTTAGCCCTTTATAAACCCTTTAAGTCTTTTTTTTTTTTTTTTTTTTTTTTTTTTTTTTTTTTTTTTTTTTTTTTTTTTTTTTTTTTTTTTTTTTTTTTTTTTTTTTTTTTTTTTTTTTTTTTTTTTTTTGTGTAGTTCTGGGAATAAAAAATGGCCTTGTGCAAACAAGGCAAGAACTGTACCACTAAGTCACATTCCTGAGAATTTTTAATTTTTTAATATTAATTTGATTGGGAAGGAAGTAGCAATGAGACAGGTTCAAAACAGGTTAGTAGGACAGTTACAGTAATTAATACATTGCATATGGTTGTCTTTGTATTAGTTACTCATAGTACAAGATACAGACATGATATCTTGTCTAAATGCTATTAGTTCAAACTTTCTTTTCATTGAACTAAGAGAAAGTAGCTGTATATGTACGCTACTTTGAATATATATATATATATATATATATATATATATATATATATACTACAAAATGCTTCTTCATTTATACACCCCCTTTGTGTTTACTTTTGTCAAAGATGGGTGTTCCATTGCCATTCATATACTGTAGGTTCATGAATTCCGCAAAGTAATCCAATATAGGCCAGTAGTCTATAATAGTGGGTTATCCATAGGAGTGGCAATGTTAGAAGTTGTTGACTTGAGCCTTTTACAGCTCAGCATAATAATATGACTTTACTTTTTATACCTTGTTTTTATATTTTTTTCTGCTGGATGATTAAGACCGAGATAAAGCAAGACTTGTGTAACTAGAAATGCAACTTTTATGTCTCATAAGGTCAGTCAAATCCCCTCAGGATTTATCCTGAAGCCCTGTATCACAGTTTGTAGATCTTTTGTCAGTGTCAGCCATGTGGATGAGTCACGGCCATTGCTTGACCAATTTGCTCTCTGTGAAAGCCTGAGAGAATATTTTCTCTCCATGTGACTTTCCTTAGGCACACTCTATATTGTCGATCACATTCCTCTGTGGCCCCATGATCTCCTTGATTAGAAAATTTTAGACACCACTGAGTTATAGGATGTTATAGTACAGGTTCTCTTATGTCCTGAGTTCTCATTGACTTTGAAGGGAGAAGGCCAAAATGTTGGATACCCTTTATTTTACTGGGGACCTGCTTGCTTGCTGCTCCCCAGACCTTTTTCCAGTCAGAGCCCCCAGGCATGGCTTGTGTGCGAGACCATCTGTACAGTTGCCTAAACCTCCTCCATCATACAAGCTTGGTGTAGAACCCTGGAGAAGAACTCACTACAGAGAGGATAGGGGCAAGACCCACCCAGCTAATCCAGGAGCTGAATATCATGCCAGAGGGGCACAACAGGTTCACTTCCACAGGCTGCAGCATGAAGAAGCTGAGCATAGCAGCCAGACCCAGGCCAGGCACAGGGAGACAAGTTCAAGCATAGCAGATCTGGGCCCAATAAACTGAGACACTTTGTTAGACCAGGATCTATGAGATAATCCTCTCTCTGTTGAATCATTAGCTAGAGCCATTAAACAAGAGAGAAAAATAAAAGGAATGTGAATAGGTAAAGAATAACTTAAACTATTATTATTTGCAGATGACATGATACTCTACTGGTGACCCAAAACACTCCACCAAGAAGCTACCAGAATTAATACACAAATTCAATAGCACAGCAGGATACAAAGTCAATACTAAAAGTCAATAACATTCTTCTACACAGATAACAAACACACTGAGAGAGAAACTAAAGAAAGAATACCTTTTACAATAGCACTGTAAAACATGAGATACTTAGGAATTAGTCTAACTAAAAGAGTCAAAGATGTATTCAATGAAAATTCCAGTACTTTCAAAAAAGAGAGTGTAGAGCATTTCAGAAAGTGGAAAGCTATTCTCTGATCCTTGATTGGAAGAACCAACATTGTGAAGATGGCAATACTCCCAAATTCTTGCACAGATTTAATGCAGTCCCTATTGAAATACCACCAACATATCACAGACCTAGAGAAATCATTCCTAAAATTTATTTAGAACCAGAAAAAACCTGGAATAGCAAAAGCAATCCTGGACAACAAAGACAAGCAGGAGGCATTAAAATTCCTGGCTTGAAATTGTACTACAAAGCTACAGTGGTAAAATCAGCATAGTACTGGCAAAAAAATAGACCTCAGGATCAATGGAATAGATTAGAAAATACACATGCAACTCTAAACATATCAGCCATCTTGTCTTCCTCAAAGGGGCCAAACATGCTTAGTGGAAGATAAATAGCCTCTTTAGCAAATGATCCTGGAAAAACTAGTTCTCTTCATGTAGAAAATTAAAACTTGACTCAGGTCTATCACCATGCACTAAGTTAAAGTCAAAATGGATTAAAGATCTAAACATTAAAACAGAAACACTAAACCTCCTGGAAAAGGAGTAGGTGGAAATCTTGAAGGCATAGGGGTAGGCAAATAGTTCATGAAGAAAAATAAAACTTCATGGAAAATACTTGAAAGAATCAACAGATGGGACCTCCTCTTATTGAGAAATTTTTGCATGTCAAAAGAAATTACCTAAATGAAAACAAGGGACAAGAAAAAAAGTCATAGGACTGTCTTGCTACAATGCTGTATATAGTTAGATTTCTAAATTTCTGTGTAAAGACATGTAATTGTTTATTGCTATTTTTAATTTAATTTATTTTTTTTACTATTTTTAATATATATCTTTTTATTTTTCTCTTCACTTTCTGTAGGGATTTAAAGTTTAGCATATCAGTACTTAATGGAAAATACCCGTTCCATGTTATGTCTAAGATGTTTGATATTTAGACAGATAGTGAGGTTAAGCTCACCTGGCTATATTTTAGGATAATATGGTGCATAGCTATATGGTGCATAGCACGCAGGGTAGGGGGAAGCCAAAGGCTCTTTCACATACTCACCGAACTGGTGTCGCGGGTGGCAGAAGCGTAGTAGAAAGTCACATTCACTTGGCAGGCGTGGGGGCAGGGGCTCTGGGGAGCTGCCCGGCAAGTTGGTGTGGGGTGTCTCAGGCCAACAGCTAGCTCGGAGGTCTTGGGGGCGTGAGCTCTAGATGGTCCAGAGCGCGCACCCGGTGGAGGGGCGGGGGGTAGCCAAGGGCTCCCCGGCACACTCACCGAACTGGGCTCACGTGGGTGTGCTGGGAGATTCAGAAAAATTCCCCCTCGCTCGACGCGTTGTGGGCTGGGGCTCTGGGGAGTTGCCGGGCAAGTCGATGTGGGGTACTGGGGACTGAACTCAGGACCCTGTATTTGCCAGGCAGAATATTGGTATTTTGATAGGAATTTCATTAAATTGGCATGTCAGTTTTCTATGTATAGCCAGTTTGACTATTTGATCCTACATATCTAGGTACGAAGGATATCTTTTCCATTTCTGATTTCTTCTTTTTATTAATGCCCCTTTTTAAAAAGAGTACTGTAGTTTTCATTGTTGTCTTTCACTCACTTAGTCAGTTTCTAAGCATTACATGTTTATTCAGGCTACTGTAAATGATAGTGTTTTCTGAATTTGTCGTTGAATTCATTTTGGCATACAAAAGTACTATTGATCTTAAAAGCAAGTGGTAATATCCAATCATATGTCCAACCTTATAACTATATCTGCTCATCTGAACAACAGATTTGATGATAAAATAGATAATATATCAACCACTATTAATCAGCTATACTTGGTTTGAAAATTTATCACATATATATTGTTGTATGTTGTCCTGTTTCTTTGTTGCTGACTTTTGTTCTTGGTTAGCTTTTACTTTTCAAAATAAAATAAAATTTAAAGAGTACTATTGATTTTTATGGGTTGATTTCTGAATCCTGCTATGCTCCTCAATTTGATTATTAATTCTAGGTACATTTTCAGAGAAGTTTTCGTATCCTCTATGTATAGGATCATAATGTGTAAAAAATTAATCATTTGATTTCTTCTTTTTCTGCACACATTTCTTTTATTTGTTTTTCTTGTCTGTGTGCTCTGGCACAATGAATGTTTCAGGTGGTAACAATGGTCATATTTGTTTTAATTCTTATTTATTATTTCTTATTTATTTTTGAAACAAGTTCTCACTAAGTATCCCAGGCTGTCCTTGGACTTATAGCACTCATCCTGCCTCAGCTTCCTGAGTTCTGGGATTAGAACTGTGTACCATCACACACAGATTTGGTCCTGATTTTAGAGGGAAAGCTTTCAGCCTTTCCCCACTTAATAAGGTGTTGCCAGTAGATTTGCCATGAATGGCTTTGTATGAGCCTGAGATAAAGTCCTTCAATATCTGTTTTTTTCCTAGGGTGTTTATCATAAGTAAATGTTAAACTTTTAAAAAGCTTTTGCCACATCTTGTTGAGGCAAATGATCATGTGTTTTTTCCTTGCTTCTGTTTATGTGATTGCTTTATTTATTTATTTATTATTTATAAAGTTGCACCATTATTATATTCGAGTAATGAAGCTATGAAGCATACTGGTCAGGATGTATGACCTTTTTTAGTGATTTGTTACATTCTATGTGACAGTATTTGTTGAGAATTTGTGTACCCATATTCACTAAAGAGATTGTCCGGTAGCTTCTTTTTGGTGGGTCCTTGTTTGTCTAGAAATCAACATCATGTTAGCTTCCCAGGAATCCTTTAAGGGGTACTCCCTCCCTTTTGGTTTCATTAAAGAGTCTGAAGAAGGTTGGTATTTTATCTTACCTGAGGTCTCTAAGAATTCAATTGTAAACCCGTCAGGACCTAAGCTATATTCTTTCTTGGTAGGTTTTTGGTTTTTATTACTGCCTCCATTAGTTACCTGTCATTGGATTTTTAGGGTTTCTTTTTTGTCTTCTTGTCTCAGTTTTAGTAATTTATATGTGTCTAGGAGTCTGTCCTCTCATCTTTTTTACTTTTTTTTTTAGTAATTCTATTGAGAACAAATAGCAATGAGACAATTTCAAAACTGAGTAGTAGGACAGTTTCAATAACTGATACATTGAATATTGTTATCTTAGTGGTTATTCATTGTACAAGATGCAGACATGATATCCTGTCCACAAACAATATTAGAACAAATCTTTCTAATCATTGAATTAAGAGAATGTAGCTGTATATCTATCCTAACTATTTTGAAAATGCAGATACAAAATGGCCATTCATTTCTATCCCCTTTTTTTACTTTTGAATGCTGCAAAATTTCTACCTTCCATTGGGATGCCCCCAGTGAAGAGTGGCATGTGCTGAATCAGCAATAAATCCTATTTCTCATGGCTCTGGAGAGTTGGGGGACAAAAATCTACTCATTTGGAGTGGAGAGGAACTGTCCTCCCAGGGACACTGGCTGTGTCAAAGATATGTCCTTCTTGAAATACATTCTGTGAAAGGAGACCGGAGACCTCTGGACTACCTTTCACATATTCCACAGAGCTATAGAACTTTGCTTTCGCCAAGCACTACCTGCTGTATTTCTTCTGTGAACCAGGTACTGTTTCCACGCAGATGATGTGGAGGGAAACTAGATACAGGAGTCCCTTCACCCAAAAGTATCACATACCTACAGCAGAAAAACAGCTAAAAGGACAAAGAACTTAATAATTAAGTATTAATTTTCAAAGAGGAAAAGAATGTGGTATTGAGATGAAAGGTAAAGCAATTACTCAGGAGGATCAGGAAAGTCCTTTTTGTATTTATATATCTCATTTAAATTCATTTTAATGAGAAAAAAAGATAAAATAGCAATGAAACAGTTTCAAAACAGGTTAGTAGGAGGGTTACAATAATTAATACATTCCATATTGCTGTCTTCATAGTAGTTATTCAGAGGACAAGATGCAGCCATGACATCTTGTCTAAACCCTAAGTCTTGCTTTAACTTGGTCTTAAGCATCTAGAAGAAAAGTGTAACCATGCGGTATGAAAATGAAAGCTATATTAATATGCTGAGCTGTAAAAGGCTCAAGTCAACAACTTCGGACAGTTGGTAGTTGTGCTGCTAACTCACTATTATTGTGGACTCTTGGACTATTGGGTTATTTTGCTGAATTCAAGTACCTACAGTCTTTGAACTGGCATCAAGTATGAAAAGGTCCTTTGGTGATTTGGGATATAAATAAATGTCCATTTTGTTGTGAAAAGATATGCATGTATACATAAGATAGGATAGATAGATATACAGCCACTTTCTTAGCTACTTTTCTTAGTTCAGTGAGAAGAAAGTCCTTTCTGAGGAGTTCCATTTTATAACAAGACACTGAGAATTAAGCATTTGTTTTTGAGTGGCTGGGGGAAGAATATTTCAGAAACAGGAATGCAAAGACCTTGGGGCAGACAGGGATTGTCACTGATAAATGAGAGAAGACTCATGTGGCTGAAAGGTGGTCAGTGAGAGGCAGGAGAGAAAAGTAGAGTGGGCAAGGCTCTGTGGCCTACCCCAAGGGTCAGAATTTAATTAAATGCATTAAATCTTTCCTACTAACTACATTAGGAATGAACAGTCTTCCTTTCTTTAGCCTTTTTGGAGTGATTTATATTTTTCCAGCCTACAGATTACTTAACTATGAGAAATATTTAGGGCCTATTTTTGCCTGAGATATGACAAGACATTGTGAGGAATTTCAATCAATTGGGATTTCAAAATCTCTTTAAGGAGGGCTGGGAATGTAGCTCAATGGTATAGCACCTGCCTGGCAAGTGCAAAGCCCTGAGTTAGATTCCTGGTACCAAAACAAAACAAAACCAAACCCTAAAGAGTGGTGAAAGGTGGGGCTCAGTTTTTTTCACAGAGAACTTGTGTCTGCACAGCTCAGCAGATTAGGTAATTCCAATTACAGCCCAGGAAACTGAGTCCTAAACAGTGTGATATAACTGACTCTTAACACATCATGTGATAGGAAGAGCTGATTAAGTGATTAAAGGTCAATAGTGGAATCTCAACCTTTTAATCATCCTTTCAACTAAAATTTGAACTGAGCTCATTCGACCCACAGCCCAAGCCCAGTGTGTGAGTGAGACCATCTGCTGCCCACCAGATCCTGATTTGACCCAAAGCCCAGGCCTGGTGTACAGGCCTGTTGTGGAACCATGCAGCAGAACTCCCTGCAAAGAGGCTAGAGGCAAGACCAATCCAGCTGATCCAGGAGCAGAACATTTTTTTTTTTTGCAGGACCGGTTATTGAACTCAGGCCCTTGAGCTTGTCAGGGAAGCACTTATTCCATTGACCCATCTCCCTGGCCATGGGAGCAGAACATCTTGCCAGAGTGGCACAGAGGGTTCATGTTAGTTGATATATTGTGTCGACTTGGCTAACTCAGGTCTGGAAATTCTTACCAGGGGGGTCCAGCCCTGCAGGTGTGTGGGGCCCAGGAATCGAGAAAGGCTTCCTGTGACCCTGCCCAGCTTCTTGCCCCCCTGCCCAGTTTTTTGTCTCTCTGTCCCACTCCCATTGAGAATTCCCAGTCTTTGGAGGAGCTTGACCTACACAACTGCACCACTTTGGAGGAGCTAAGATCTTCGCTGTGGAGCCTGTCTTGGCAGTCAGCATCAAAAAAAGAGGCTTAATGAATGCTGCAGCTGCTGCTCCTCCTCTGCTCTTCCTTGTTTTTTGATGTATAAACTGCTGTCATTTGCCTCGGAACTAGCAAAATATAGACTAAACCCTCTAATAACTGTGAGGTAAATAACCTTTTCTTTTTACATTTTGAGTGTCAGATATTTGTCCCAGCAATGAGGAAAAAATAACTAAGACAGAATTTGGTACCGGAGGAGTGGGGTCGTTGTTGTGACTATACCTGACGATGTGAATTACAAGCTTTTGGGAATGGCTTATGGGAAGGGACAGGAAATGTTTGGAGATGATGCCCACTTGCCAAGAGCTGGAACAGCTTCAGCAGAGTTCAAAAGACCAGAAGGCTAAAAGAAAGCCAGCCTTTAAAGACCAGGCTGGGGAGGTTTCTGCCGGGAGGAAAGACTGCATTGGCTGTTTGACTCTAGATCATTTGTGTTTTGATGGCAGAAAAGTTGCCTGCATTTTTCTCCTGTCCAGAGACTTTGCCTGAGACTGAGTTCAAGCACGGTGGACTGATTAATCTGGTAAAAGATATTTCAAAGCAGCCAAATATTGAAGCGGCAGCATGGTTGTTGTTGGGAGCTTTTAGTGAGATTTATGTTAAGAATGAAGAGCAAAGAGCCCACATCAATGATTTAAAATGTTATCAGTTTGGCCAAAAAGGAAGTGCCAGAAAGGCTTTGGACTGTGAAGACAGAGCTAAGAGGATCTCCACTGCTGAGAAGGATCAGGAGAGTATTATGGGTCATTCTGCATAGAAACCAGACCAGCCAGATAGAAATTTGCATAGAGCTCAGATCCACCACCATTTCTCACGTAGGAGAAGACTGATGAGCACCCAAACGTGGGTAGCAGGGGGGTACTTACAATAGAAATCACATCCGGTTGGGTGAGTTTGTTATCTAGCACAGAACAACAGAAGACTACATTCATTTGACACAGCTGCAAACTGTTTGTAACGAAAGGGTCTTTCACAGCTTAGTGATAAGTGCATATTTTTATAAGATACATCTTAAGCTGACAGCATTTCAGAAGATGGTCAGGAAGGGAGTTTGTCTTAGCTTGCTGCCTTGACAAGAAACATTTATTCAAAAGCCTTGAGCCGAGAGGGGAAGAGTAGACAACAGGAAGCACAAGTTTTTTGTTTTTTTTTTTTAAAAATAATTTCCCACACTTAAGGCACAAAATTCTGTTTACCCTTTGCAGAGAGTAAAAAAGATGTTCTGAAGCCATCACAGGAGGTGGCAGGTTCTTGCCCTCTGCAGCCTCAGAATTGCAAGGGTGAGGGACTTTACTATGAGGAGAAAGCCGCAGAGCCCCAAATTCCAAAATGGAGGTGGCGGCCACATCAGATTGCAGAATGACACCAGCATAGAACATTTGTTTCTTGAAGTCAGGGTCAGAGTGCTCAGCCATCCAGGCACTCGACTCCTACAGCCAAGGGAGAAGAAACCCTATCTATTGCTCCAGCTGGCTGCAGCCCTTGGCATCATCCATGTGGCTTTGGTTGTAGATGCATAGCAGAATGCAAGTGTTCTGAGGTTCAGAAGACTTC
The DNA here is from genome assembly GCA_004027165.1 of Ctenomys sociabilis. Classification (NCBI taxonomy): domain Eukaryota; kingdom Metazoa; phylum Chordata; class Mammalia; order Rodentia; family Ctenomyidae; genus Ctenomys; species Ctenomys sociabilis. The sequence continues at coordinate 40,679 of PVKA01015777.1, forward strand.
AACCCAGATTTCAGAAGAAGGCCTGGGAGGTTAGGCAGTGTACCCCTGAGAGGACAGTGGATAAAGCTATGAATGAGAAGCCTATTCAGTGAAAACCTCAAAAAGTTTGAAAAAGCCAGGAATGCGGATGGCCTAAGAAAAGCTGCAAAAAGGGAGCAAAGCAGGCCTTAGAGAAAAGCTGTGGGAGCTATCAGCAGGAGTGCCATGCGGTGGAGCCACATAAGGCTTTTAGAGCTCACAACTCAGGGCAGATTGCTTTGAATGTTCCACATGGAAATGCAGGACTAGCCCTGCTGGATTTTAGACTTGCTTTGGCCCCAGTGGTTTTTGTCCTGCTGTGTATACCTTTTAAAATGGCAGTGCTTATCTTGTGCCTTTGCAGGTTAAAAGTGTTTAAATTTCATTTGTAGCTTGCAGCTAAGAGTTTGCCCTTTTAAATGGTTCATCTAATTTATTTTACATAGTCCTGCATAACTATCATTTTGAATGCTGTTATTCTTTATCCAGGACCATACACTCACTTCTCTTGCCTTCTGAATTATTCTCTTTGGAGATTATGGGGCCGCAGAGGAATGTGATAGATGATCTAGAGTGTGCCTAAGGAGAGTCACATGGACAGAAAGCATTCTCTCAGGCTTTTGGGAACAAATTGGTCAAACAATGGCCATGACTCATCTACATTGCTGACACTGACAAAGGATCGGCAAAGTGAAGTAGTGTTTTTTTTTATTTTTATTTTATTGAACTACAAATGTCAATCAGACAGTTTCAAGACATCTTAACAATACAGATTCGATAAATCAATACATTGCAAACTGTTTTCATAATGTTTTGGTACTGTACAAGGTGCATACATGATATTATATTTACAGATTTTTTTTAGCAGATATCTTTTTATCAGTGAATTAAGAATGTAGCTGCTTACTTATCTTATTTTTTATACACGAATTATATCAAAAATTCAATAATTATTTTCCTAGTGGATGACCGTAGTACTAGAAGCCGACCTAATATCCTGTCCAACCACCATTAGTGCAGATCTTGCCTCTCATAGAATTATGTGGAAGCACAGCGTTATCTATCCCAACTGTACTGTCTATACACACACATCATGATTTTTTCTTTCTACACCCCTTCCTTTGTCTACAGCTGTCAAAGGTGGGCACTCCATTGTCATTCAACTAACTTAGGTGCTTGAACTCGATACCACAATGCAACGCAGTCCAGCATTCTACAACACTAGCGAGTTATTCAAAGAAGTTGTCGACCATAGCCATTTACAGCTCAGCTTAATATTATGGCCCCACGATGAGTACTTCATTTTTATACTTTTCTGCTGGATGGTTAAGAACTAGATAGATCAAGACTTATATACCAACACATGAACTTTATATTTCCTATGTCATCAGTGAAGTCCTCTCAGGGTTTATCTTGTAGTCCTGTACATTATTCTGTAGTTCTTTTGTCTGTGTCATCCATGTGGATGAGTCACAGCCAATGCTCGACCAGTTTGCTCTCTGTGTGAACTTGAGGGAAAGTTTTCTCTTCATGTGACTCTCCCCAGGCATACTATAGAACTTCAATCTCTTTCCTCTGTGGCTCCATAATCTCCTTGTTCAGAAAATTTGGAGCTCACCTGAGTTTCATGATGTTGCAGTACAGGTTCTCCTATGTCCTGAGTCTTTGGTGACCTTGAAAGGCTAGGTCCAAAATGTTGGCTGGCCTGTGGCTCTTCTATTTCTCCAACTCTGACTTGTGATATTAGGTTGTCAGGGAGATGGCTCAGTGGAATAAGTGCTTCCCTGACAAGCGCAAGAGCCTGAGTTCAATCCCTGCTTCCCCCCACAAAAAAAACCAAACAGAAAACAGATAACATCTAAAGAGATAATGGCTGGGAACTTTCCTTAGTACAGTGTTGTAGAGTATATCCTAAGGAGATTTGACTGACCTTGTGAGACATAAAGGTTACATTTCTTGTTATATAGGTGTTGCTTTGTATTGGTCTTAATCATCCAGCAGAAAAGTATAAAAACTAGGTTTTTAAAGTAAAGCCACATTAGTATGCTAATCTTTAAAAAGCTCCAGTCAACAGCTTCTGACATTGTCAGTCCTACAGATAACCAGCTACTATTATGGACTGCTGGACTACTTTGGAATATTTTGCTGAATTCATGCACTTACAGTATTAAATGAAAGGAGGACTGGGGAGATGGCTCAGTGGAATAAGCGCTTCCCTGCCAAGTGCAAGGGCCTGAGTTCAATCCCCAGTCCATCCCCCCAAAAAGCAATTAAATGACAATGTAATACCCTTCTCTGACAAAACTAAACAGAAAAGGGATACAAATGAATGACTCTTTTGTATCTGTATATTCAAAATATTTAGGATGGATATACAGCTACATACTCTTAATTCAATGAATAAAAAAATTTGTTCTAATAGTGTTTGTGGACGTGATATTATGTCTGCATCTTGTGCAATGAATAACCACTAAGAGAACAATATACAATGTATTTATTATTGAAACTGTCCTACTTCATTTTTGAAACTATCTCATTGCTATTTGTTTCTAAATATAATTATTAAAAAAATGAGTTATGCACTTTGTTATTTTCTCCATGCCATGTCTAGAGGTATTACAATATTTCAAGTTTGTGTAACCTGAGAATGATTTATTTTTAGTTTTCAATGGTATGTTTGCTAAGTATAAGATTCAAAGAAGACAGATCTTTTCTTTTTCTTTCAGTCCTTTAATGTTTTTTTCTTTTTTGGCAGAACTGGGGATTGAATTTACACTCTTGCACTTCATAGGCAAGCGCTTATTCTACTGAGTTATCTCCCTGGCCCCACAGTCCTTTAAATTAGTTAGTCTAGTTTCTTACACACTTGGTCTTTCTTTTCTATTTTAGTATGGAATTAGATGCTATTTAATTTTGTTCTTCCATAACTAATATTTTTTATGTATATGATTTAATGATTTTTTTCTTTACAGTAAGTATTGGACAATTTCATTTTTGTGTATCTTGGTATGATTTTATTTAAATTTCTTGTACAAAAGGTTAATTCTTCTTGGAAATATGTTATAAGTTCAACTAAATTCAGAAATTTTAAATCTTTATATATTTATTGCCTACCTATTTCTGAGAATTCTGATATGAATGTTTCTTGGTTTTGGCAGAAAGTGAATAATTATATGACTGAACTGTAAATTCTTCTTCATTTTTATTTTGTCTTTATTTTTTGTTTTTTCAGTAATGGGGATTGAACTCAGGACCCTGAACTTGCCAGGCAAGCACTTATTCTACTGAGTTATCTCCGCAGGACCTTCATTTTTATTTTGGACAGTTTTTCTTGTGTATTCATTTAAGTTTGTAAATAATTTATTTACAATATGCAATCTATTATTAATCTCATGCTATGTACTCATTTCAGAAAGATTTCTCTAAAATTCACTCTATCTACAGTTTTTTGTTTGGCAGATCGGGGTCTATCTACATCTTATATCTTTCACATTTCAATATTTGTCTCCAATTTTTTTATACTTTTTGGAGAAACAAATAGCAATGAGACAATTTCAAAACTGATTAGTAGGACAGTTTCAATAATTAATGCACTACATATTGTTGTCTTAGTGGTTATTCACTGTTCAAGATGCAGACATGGTATCCTGGGCACAAACACTATTAGAACAAATCTTTCTATTCACTGAATTAAGAGAATGTTACATAATTAATAGTTTTTAATAAAGTTACTGAAAAGAAAAAAATTTGAACTGGTACTGCATCTGCTATCTTGACCTAGCCTCAGCCAATTTGTTTAGTAAAGCTCCAACCATTCTGTTCTCTGCCTCCGAACTCAGCTAAGAGATATGATCTCCCATCCAATTGAAACTTCTGTGAATGGGTGATAAATAACTAGGCTACATATAAATTTCCTTACCACAAGATGACCATTGTACTATACATAACCTTCAGTAAATGTTAAGCTCATTTTTGTATCTTCTGTTTGCCACCCGATAAAAAGAAAATCTCTGTGTAATCCGTGCCTCAGTTTAGGAGATTACTTCTCTGGGGTCCAACTAGCAATGATAGAATTTTTTTTCTTCCCCTGGTCTCCTGTCTACTGTTGACTCAATTTTTATGGCACCAATTTCCGTTTTTCTTGATACACAAAATTACATTATGCAACTTGCAGTTACTGTATAACTTGTATCTTTGAACCACCAAGTAAGCCTTTTTTTTATATCAAGGCCGGCACTGAGCAGATGCTTGTCTGTAGTCAAAGTAGCAAGAGACTCACAGTCCTAGTGCTCCCACTCCCTTCAGGTCATAGAACAGAGCACAGTCTGTTCTGGGGTTCTTTGGGAGGAAATTACATAATCACTGGCACTCATTTTACAGATTAGGTAGCTGAGGCTGGGGAAGTTTAATTTACTTAGGACCTGTGTATCTGTCACAGGCTGAGGCTGCCTACTTGCTCACTGTCTCCATAATAGGTAGATGATCCTGGCATCTATGGGAAAGGAGGGTCCACCTGAGCCTGGTTCCAGCACCTCCTTTGCACATCCTTCTCTCTCTATAGAATGTTTGGACAGATTCTTTACCAATTCTGGGTGCAAAAAAATCAAAATCCCAGAAACATTATCATTTTGCACTCATTAGGACGTTTACAGTTAATGAATGAAATATTGTTGAGGATGTGGAGAACTAGCACTGTCAAACATTGCTGGTGAGAATGTAACATGATCCAGCTATTGTGAGAAACACAAAAAGTTAGACATGTAGTAGCCATATGACTTCACAATTCTTTCCTTAGTTATATGATTAATAGAATTGAAAATTATTATATAAATGTTCCTTCCATTGCTTCTTCTATTGATTATGGAATGAAACTTCTACATTCTCAGTGTCTATAACACCACAGATTATAAAAAATAGGATGTAGAACCAACCTGCTCTTGTCTGAGCAGTGAAGTGTGTTATGGTTTGGATCTGATAATCCCTACATCCCACAAAGACACCTGAATTCAGAGGTGGGGTCTATGGTAGATGACTGGACAATGGGGCATGAATGTTGTGATAGAAAGTGGGTCATTGGATGTTATAGCTTGTGTCTAGATGTCCCCTTAAAGCCTTGTGCAGTCATGGGTGGGGCATTTTCAGAGGTGGCTGGATCTAGAATGTGTGATTGATTCATAGTGCAATGCTAGGATTAAGGGTGCTAGAATTAAGGGTGGGTAATTATTACATAAAGTAGCCCACTGATTGGTTTGGCACTGCCCACATACTGGTAGCTTGGACACAACAGAAGAAACAGGAAGAGGTTTGTCTTGTTTCTTGCCTCTTGCTTTCATATCTTCTACCTGCCATGAACTGTTTACTCTCTGCAATGCCTGTCTGTTATGCCATACTACCCTGGCACTAGCTGATTATGGAATAAAACTTCTACAAACTCAGCTTAACTTGTGGGGGGGTATGGCTCTCAGCATTGAGACCTGTAATACTCTGAGGATGCAACTGGAAAGATATATCCCCCTTCCCAGTTTCTCCCTTCTCTTGACTTCTTGACTGCTGCAACATGAGCAGCTTTCTCTGCTATGATTTTCTGCAATGCTGTTTTTGATTGGAACCATTCAACCATGGACTGTTGCCATAAGCTAAAATAAACTCTCCTTCAAGTTGTGGGTTTCACATATGTAGTCGTAGTGACAAAGAAAGATATAACATCATATGATGTATGCGTATGATGGAAAAATATTCAGCCATAAAACAGAGAAGTACATACTATAACATGGATGTCACTTGGAAACATCATGCTGAAAGAATCTCAACACGAGTGTCCAGATAGTATCTGGTTTTGTTTATATGGGGTGATCAAAATGGGATGCCCATAGAGACAGATGTTCTATAGCTGTTACCAGTGAAAGGGAGGGAAGAGAGTAGGGAGGAACTCTTTTACAGACATAAAAATCTTGTGATATTGTTGAGAATCTTTTAATACTAGAGATAGGGGATGACTGCATATTGCTGTTGGCACACAAGATTCCTCTGTCTTGTTCATTTGGAGATGATTAATTTTATGTTATGTGGATGTCCCCTGTACACAGTTAGAAAAATCCTTCAGAATACATGTTGACATGATGATACACGCCACTATGCTCCTGAAAAATCCAGTAATGTGCTCAGATGCTCTGCCCAGCCCCAGTCTTCCTGCCAACTGGTCCAGGGCTGAGCCTTATCCCTAGGAGTACAGGGTCCACAGTCCAGCTTATGATCTGAAAAACAACCTTACTAGCTGTAACCAAAACTAAAACCCAGAAACTTCACAATGCAACCAAGAGTTAGCATGAAACATGATATGCTACGGTTTGAATGTGTGCTCCAAAGTTCATGTGTCAGAAATTGAATCCCCAGTGCATCAGGATGAAGAGCTAGAAGGTTTAACAGGTGATTAGGCTGTGAGGGGTTCTGTTCCCGTAAACAGACTAATGTTGTTATCAGAGGAGTGGATTAGTTATAGCAGGACTGGGTTCCTGATGAAAGGGTGAGTTTGGCTTTCTCTCTCTGATCTTCTGTTTTCTGTTTTGCCCCTTTTCTTCCCTCCACTGCCTCTTTTTCCTTCCCTTCTTCCTCTGCTTCTCACTCATATCCACTCTCTTCTTTCATGTTACCTATGGGAGGATGCAGCAAGAAGACTCTAGCTAGATACCAATTACTACATTTAAACTTCCCAGGCTCTGAAAAAATACAAAAATAAGTGAAAATATATTCTGTCTAGATTACTGGTTTCAAGTATTCTCTGGCATTCCAACAACATGAACCAAATCAGCATCGATGGTCAGACTGGGCCATTCTCACCCTGAAATGCCCCGTCTACTTTCCTTCCAAAGACTCCTCTGTCTATGGTAGTGCAGACAAATGTTGCTCTGACTGTTCTTGAGGGGATTAAACTTTATTTTGAGATAAATTTGAGGCATTTAAGCAAAAGGTCAGAAGATCCATGTTAGAGCAGGCTTTTATTAGTGTCTGAGCACAGGACTATCTACACAAGGTCAGGCTGTGACTATGCAAAATAAAACAGGATGTCATTGACATAGGTCAGAGGGACACAGACTCTGTTGAGTTCTCTCTGTTCTCCCTTAGTTGCTAAATTGTCCACACAACAAATGTTGCAATGACATTTGCAAGGAATGTCACTGGTATCATTAATTCACTCAGTTACTTTGTTTCTGTTTTGTCGTTTTTTGTTCCATGTGATTTTCTCAAAATTTCCTAACATTCTCTGAGTTCTTTTTCAGTTACTGGGCAGTTATTTGCATTTCAATTTTCTGTTTGGCCCATGTTACTCCTCTTTGCATTATCTACCTTTTTGCCCAACCATGAGTTCAGTGAACACACAATTTAGTGATGGCTAGAGGAATATGCATATTGTTTTTGTAGTCACAAACAATTCGCAAGAGCATTTCATAACTACATAAATTTTTGGCATTAGAGAACGAACCTGGGATTCTCAAATTGAGCTACATCACTAGCCTTTTTTTCTTTTTTTGAATCGGGGATTGAACTCAGGCTCTTACACTTGCCAGGCAAGCACTTATTCTACTGAGCCATCTCCCTAGCCCTAACACTTTTTTGAAAAAAAAAGTTTGAGACAAGTTCTTCCTAAATTGCTAAGATGTCCAGACTTGAAATCCTCCTGCCTCTGCCTCTCAGAGTGCTAATGATTATGGGGTGTGCACCACCAGACACAGTTTGTTACTAGGTTTTGGGTGTTGTGGGAGGTGTGGAAGAAAATATTTACCTGAATGTCAGGCTGACATGACCTGTCAAATTATTCATGAAGACTCTGTTATCCAGGTTAGCATGCCTGCAGCACAAGATCTTGTGTTTCCTGATCTTGGAAACACAAGATCTGGATCCTCGGTCTAATTGCTTGGAGAGATTTCTTCTCCGACTGTGTGTAGGTTTCAAGTTTTGTATATGGGATTTGAAATAATTCTAGCATCATTTATCTCAGTAGGTGTCATGGTGACTCATTAAGAGAAATGTGAAGGAACTTTATGAACTACGATGTATATGTGTACGTATGTTAGTGGTTAATTTATCAGGAAAGTGATACTTGAGAGTGGCATAAAAACTGAGCAGGTATGCAGAGGTCTTCTCCCTTTCTCATAAATATGATACAAGAATTTATCTTCCAGAGTAAGAGCACAGATAGGGTGATCCTTTTTTTGCCCCAACCCTCACCTATCAGATTTTAGCTGTCCTCATCTTGACCTTGTGTAGGACAGAGGTCTGGTTACTTTTTATTCAGAGAGGCTGTGCTATAGTACGATTCCATCGACCATTCCAGTGTGGCTGTGAGCAAGACTGAGCATGCATTAATGAGTAAGACTTTGGGATCTAGATGTGGCCCACGTACACTTGAGTTCTATCTTGGCTATCATTGCTCATTCAGCACAATTCTTGGTAACAGTTAAATCTTAAAAGTAGCCTATATTTTCATCAACAAATGAATGAATGAAGGAAGTGTGGTGTTTATACAGTGCTGGAGTACTTCTTTGTCATAAAGAAGGAAGAAACTTAAGGATGGGCTAAACAGCTCGGCGAATTAAAAC